>PYAF01004537.1:1128148-1141813 GCA_007407185.1 Glycine tomentella | reverse complement strand
TTATTTTTTTTTTTTTTTTGTCAGAGCAAAGATTTAATCCCTCAAAATGTTGAAATCAATTTAAGGGTTAATATCATTTAATAACAATTTTTTCTCATATGTACATAAATAAAATTAAACATTTAATCACATATTTAAAAATAATATTATTTATGAATCATACTATATCATAATTATATAATTAATATTTAAGGACACAATTTCATCATGTTAATATTTTAACTTAGTTTTTATTTTTGTAAAAAAAAAAACTTAATTGTCATTCTAGTTTCTATAGAATTTTTTTTAAAAGGGAATATAGAAAACTTTTGATATACTATCTTTCTTAAGTCTCAAAATAAAACGATTTTATTTTATTTATTAATCTTAGTAACTATCAAATTCCATAACTTTCAATTCTCATCCGTTATGAGTGCTTGAATCTAATCAGTTTACACTTTTTAGACAACAAGATGACATATCTCATACCAAATCACTAACAACCCCAACCACTCTCCTAGAGGGTTTGCACTTCACAATATAACAGTACCTAAAAATTGGATAACTGTTAATTAAGAAGCTTGTTATTTTTTTTAGGCTTAATGATTGAAAGTCTCAATAAAGATAGTCTTATAATCCATAAAACTATTGTTTTAGTGACTTGTTTCAAGGATTTAGAAGCGTTAATTTTCAACTTATTTCTAAAAGACTTGAATTGACTTGTAATAGAAAGTCTCAATCTATCTTTTCAAATCTTTAGAGCTAATAATGGAATTGGTATGTGATTTTATTTTATAGGTAAACACGGGCAACCAAATAAAGCAACATGTTCAAGTCTGGACCACCGTAGCAAAACTAGATTGAGTTATCCATTTGAAATTTTGAATAATCAATTCCTTCTTGTTTTGACTTCTGATTTTTTTTTTTTCATCTCTTAGATTCTGCATCAAGAAAACACAGAATCGAGACAACCATGCTCAAAGTATACTTGGACACCGAATAACAAGTTTAAATTCATTAGCCAATTTTACCAGTACTAGAGTAGGTTATTGCTTTCAATATTCATCAATCATTGCAATCTTTTCTAAGGTACTTCCTCCAGCATTTCGATACATTACACAAAAAAACGCTGTGCTATTGAAAAGGTTCCATAGTTACTCTAGTTCCAGTTATGATCATATGGAGAAAAATTGTTACCGTTTAAGGAAGAAAAAAATGCACTTAATATAAGGATAGATATGCAAAGAATGCTATGTGAAGGAAAAGTAGGTGCTTTAAAATCTGACATAGTCTTCACTTTCCTTCTTTTGGGGGGTAGATCTAAGGTATTCTCTGGTGAAGAAACAAAGGCTAATCCTTTAAAATACTTAAATCCATTTAAAGGTCTTATCTTTTTCAATGCTTTTTTGTTTACAAAGGTATTTGGGGATTGAATCTCTGACCACATATTTAAGAGATATAATTATCCACCAATTATACAATATCACAATGGTTGACTTTCACTTTCTTATATAAACAAGTTGGTAACAAAAATTAGTGTTCATAACAAATAGTGAAATAAAAAAATATCTATTTTTCTAGTTTTTGTCCTGTCCATTTTACTCTTAGGAAGATGTTTCTATTTATAATATTAAAGATATATGGATTTGAGATTTTTTTCAAAGAGAAAAAAAAGGAAAGATTTCATTTAAAATAATTTCATATCTCTTTATCTTTGTAAAAATAAAAATTATATCATATCTTTTATTTTAAAAAACTTCATTATATAAGTCAAAGATAATTCATAATTAATCTTGTGATTAATTACGATAAGTAATCACATGAGCTGATCCTAATATGTAGCAATATAATATTATTCTTATTTTGTGGATAACTTTCACATTTAAAAAATAATATTTTTTATATTAATTATATTCTTGGTGTTAGCAAAGAATATAATAATATTTTTACTAAAATATTTATTTGATTAAATTAAATTATCTAATTTAATTATCGAATAATTTTTTTTGCAAAGATTGAAACACTCGTTTTTTTCCATAGGTTTAATATTAAAGTAGTAGTAAATTAATCATAATTAATTTACTGTTCAAGGTAGACGTATGACACATTTAACATCTGGATAACATGAAGTAACATATTTTACCTGAACCAATATAAGAATAATGTAATGTTTCCTTACATCATTTATAGCTCAAGATTAACTCTAGAGTAGTATTATTGTCAAACTCTAGTAAGCTAACACATTTAATCAATTAATGACTTAAGAAACTCTTTTCTTCTTTCATTCAATATTGCTTTGGACAAGGTCTTAATTATCATAGAGTTCAAACTCATTACCAAGAGATGATGAATTCCTTTTTTATTAATAATTAATTCTACAAGTATTTAATCATATTCAATATTAATTTGACTAGTGTCCTAAGGCATTGGGAGTCTAAAATTAAAACATAATAAATAACTTGTTAATTATTATGATAATTATGTCAAATGAAACTATTATATTTTTTCTTGAGAACTTCTTATTGATATATCAAGGTAATATTAATGATTAGAATTTCTGAATTGAATCAGCTCAATGATGACATCTACATGTACATCATATATATATGTAATTTAATAAAATAGTTAATGAATTCTTTCTTGGTTAATCATTAATTCTACAAATATTTAATCATATCCAATATTCATTCAACTAATGTCTTAAAACATTAGGTGTATGAAATTAAAACATAATAAATTACTTTAATTACTATAATAATCTCATGTAAAAGAAAACTATTATATTTCTTCTTGAGAACTTCCTATTAACATATCAAGACAATATTAATTGTTAAAAATTCTCAATTGAGTCAGCTCAATGATGACATATACACGTATATTATCTATATATCTAATTTAATAAATGAGATCTATAATCTTTATCCAATAAAGATCATTACATATATTGACTATCCAAATTAATGATATCATATTCACAATAATCCAATTATCAAAAATAATTTAGATTAAAATTACAACAAACTTGTTTCTTATTTTCATAATCTCTATGATAACAAATTTTTAATTTTAATCAAAGATTTTATCAAGTTAACCATTTTATCAAACAATAAAAAAATAATAATACTTTATTATTCAAATTAAAATTAAGTATATGATGTATTGAATTTTAAACATACATTATTATTCTCAACAATTAACATACATTCATATTATATACGTATCCATACATCGTCATATTGAGACTGACAGGCTACTAGACAGAAAGATAAAGATGTCATCTTTTCCATAAAACACTTGAAGAAAGGTTGCTCTCCGTTTGTGGAAAGAACATTATTGGTTCGATTCTAAGGCAAATGTACTGTATGTATATATGACAAGTAACAGCATGCTATGTATAACCATCCTTGCTCATTGGCGAAAGGAGACAAGAAATAACTTTAACTAAATGTGATCCCATCCAATGTCATTTATACTGAAAATCTTCCATTCGCTTTATTTTAGAGGGAAACGAGTCAAACAACTTAGGTATGAGCAGCAAAGGATCATCTTGGGGGACAATGAATCCAAAGCTTTTGACCCTCAGTCATGTATGTGTACTATGCTGTTGTATGCCAAGAAAATGGATTCTATATGTTTTTTTTATGATGATAAGAATGTGGAAGAGTTTGTACTTGTCTTTTAAACATTCTTTTCTGAATTTTCAGTTATGTGGCTTTGCAAGAGAGGAACATTCTCGGTAGTTGGTGATTCTAGGCTACCAACATCTTCCTCTATCTCTTCTTTTGCCTTGCCCCACAATACAGCATAAAGACCAATTGATACTATTGTGGCTCCAACTACACTGCAAAATGCAGAGAGAATTAATGTACAAAAATGAACATTTCAAAAAGCTATATGACAATATTGCACAGCTTTTTTTATTTGTATGCCAATATTTTATCAGCATTAATGAACTGGTTCATTGTATGACTGTTTTGAGCTTATAATTAATGATATCAACTAATTAAAATGGACTTTGGTCAGCGGAAGAGCACAAATCAGCCAGAAAATTGCTAGTTTGAGTTTGAGAATCTGTTTATCTATTTATTGTTTCAATTGATGTAGCAGTTCTGTACAAAGGACTTACCCTGCATTGGCAGTTCTCAGATAGGGAAATAGATGAGTAACAAAGTAATATGTTTAAGCGTGGATTCTTCACCTATTCCATGAACAAATCTGCCACCAGCTAGTCTTTTTATTCTGTCATTCTCAAATCGCAATCGTCTTCTTTGACACTATCATGATTCTTCCCATTAGCTAACTCATCCTCATCTTATATCACTAGTTTTTTTTTTTTTCTAATCCACTTATGTCCATTACCACATTGTTTTCGGTTTCATTCACGACTATTTCATAAAGCACATGCCCAACAACAGGTACAATTTTGCGAGACCGCATTTGCTTTATTTATCATATATAATTGTTTCCCTATGTTTTAAGCAAGAATCAAATACTAAAAAATTGAAGTAGTCATACCTTCCAATGTAAAGACTATCATCAAGGAACATAACACCCATTGCAACAGCAATAACAATTTGGAGTGGCTTGAATGATGATACATAGAAAGGCCCCTTTAAATACAGTGCCCAGGCATAAACTAAATTGCTCATTAACTTCCCAAATATTCCCTAACAAAAAACAAAAATGTGTCATCAATAAACTAAACAAGCATAAAAAAAGTGTATATGGGTCAAAGTGAAGCAACAGTTTGCAGGATATCTTACAGAGCAAACAATGGATATCAGTGAAATATCTAGTCCTATTTTCCAAGCACTAGCATTTGGAACTGCAAAGAAACCTACAGTAGTAGATAATATGGTGGCAGTCACATTGTAAAAGAAAACTAAAGTTAGTTCATCCGGGAACACTTTCAAGATATCCACCTGCAAAGGAATTAAAACTTTTAGAACTTTTTGAAGCTTTTCCATAATTCCATATAAAGTAAAATAACAAGAAATATAACTCCATAAAGGATTTGGATCCTTTAAAGTAAGGAACATATTTTCGAGAATAAAGTGCCAGTAAACGCTAAGTAGAAAATCAAGGAACCAAATGCTCATATATCCATATGATCTTGTGCTTGTATTTTAAAAAATTCTACTTAGTATGATCTTATCAACCATCAGCAATTATCCACTTTGATTTCTAAACTATACCTCTCATTTTAGACAAACTTGAACCTACCTGTACAATGTACCATACTGCAGCCAGGAAGTAGTCAGCTATCAGCAGAATGCCAGCAATAGCCCAACTTGCATCCTCTGATTTAAGAAATTTAATTGGTTGTTGAAGTAGTAAGGAAAGATGTGTGTGAGCATTGATGATTGGTGGTCCTTTGTAGAAAGTCAATACAAATGCACCTGCTATTGATATTATGCTTCCGATCACCTTAGCTTGACTACTTCTACTTTTGGCAGCTAACTTTTCCATCCTTAAATTTTATTGAGACAAGGGAAGACAAAATAAGTGGATAATAAGCTTCATTGTGGTTAATGTCAAACACTTACAAATAGTACATTAAACTTGATCCCTACCATTGATATGTTGAAATAAGGTCACCTATGATGAACTTGGGAACTAGTTAATTGTGAAAAAAAGTAGAATTTTATCCACCAAAGAAACATTAGTTTGAAAGAATAAAATGTGTAGTTGTTTAATTTGAAGAAGAAGAAGAAGAAAAAATAACTCCCAAAAAATGCATGATGCATGAGTTGAATTCTAATAATGGTGATGGTTGATGAATAGTAATTAACATCTTGGTTATTAGTTATCTTTTCATTAATCAATCTTTGTACCTCCAAGGAAAATGAAACCTTGATTAGTAGGCGCTAATCTGAAAATATTTAATAAAGTGATGGGCACTGGCGGATCTATATGGTTTTGAGGGTGGGCAGATGTACCCTCTCATTTCAATAAAATCATTAGTATTTGTCTTAAAATATTATATTTTACAGCCCATAATTTTATATTTTGTACCTTCTAATTTTATGTATTTGAAATTTTTGATCTGTTCACATGTAAGAGTAAGTAAATACACCATCTTATTTTAATAAAATATAAAAAAATATTATATTTTGCATCCATAATTTTATATTTTGAACCCCCTAATTTAATGTATTTGAACCTCCACATGTAAGGCTAAGTAAATATACTCTCTTATTTTAATAAAATACAAATATTTATCTTAAAACTTCATATTTTATACCTCTTATTTTCATGTTTGAATCCAACTATCTCATATAATAATAATAATTATTAATTTTTACTTTTTAAATAAATTCCCCCACTGATTCAGAATCGGACATCCGCCAGCGGTGGTGGGAATTCTAAACTGACCATGCCTTTTTTCACAAACTAACAAATATGCTTGTTTTTGTTAAGATATTACATTGCGTGCAAGAAAAGAAAAGATATGACTTGGACTTTGAAATAATTTCTAGATATTGATGTTGCATATAATATAATATAATATTCTCAGGTAGACAAAGAATTTAAAAACTTAGCTTTAAAAGGAATTGCCAAATACAATTAACAAATTGAGGTGAACCTGCAAATTACGGAAAGGATGAATGTGAAAGCAGGTACCAGATTGGCAATTGATGAAGCAAGTGCTGGAGAACTGTAGATAATGCCTGCATTACCCAGTACCTGAGATGAACTTCTGCAAAATACAAAACAAGAACAACAAATTATTATGTAATATATTGATGAGAATACATGGACCAAAATTAATTAACAGAAATAGTGAGGAAAAAAGTTATACTGAAAGGCCTTGACAAGTGTGAATTTGAAAGTAAAGTGAAGCAAGTGGCTTTACCCTATTACCCCAAGAAGAACTATTTTGGATACTACGGAGAAACTAAGTGGAGGAACAGGAACCACTCTTGATCTGCAAAGAGAATTGAAAAACAAAACATACATGATAATTGATAAAATCATGCAAGATATAATGTTTGATTATGATTTGCAATAAAGAATTGTTAACCTTCTGCTGAAAAAAGTGATAGGAATGAGTATAATGGTAGCAAGAGCATAAGCATAGGCCAGAAAGACATGGCTGTTCATCCCTTGCAGTGTGGCTGCTTTGAAGAGTGTGAGTGTACCCATGTCATTGAATTCATTCCCTATAATCACCACAACTGGCAGAAAATCCTTGTTAAAGGACCATCTTCTTTCCATCTCTCACTCTATCGCTCCACTTTTGTTTTGTCTAACAGAACTCAAAACCTTATTAGTTATTATAGTTTGGTTTATTAGAAGTTGTTTTGAATTGTCTCTTAAGTTATAGCCTTATAGGCACGTTCTTTGTAAGTCAACACTTTAAGGGCAATTTCAAAGTAGCTAGTATTATTGTAATTAAGAGTTTTATTTATTCTTTCCTTTTAATGAAAACGAAAAATGATCAAAGTTAAGGATGCTGATATCATATTCAGAAGAGGGTTGACCACATACTCTAACATATTTGTTTATTTGTGAATTTTATTAAATTTTAACTAATAAAAAAATATTATTAAAAGTGTGTTAAAGAATATCAATGATTTGAATTAATTAACACAAGATTATTTCAATTTAATTCATGTATTTGAATTTGAATTTTATGTTAAGTTTGATATATGTAATTCTATTAAATATTTAAAAAAATATCTAATACAATATTAATTATCCTACCTTATTCAAACATGATTAAAAAGTTATTTTTGATTTTCAATAAAAAAAAATGTGTGTTGGTAGCATTATGCTTAAATTTATAATAATATCTAGAATTATGTCATGGACGCATATATTATATTCTTTCTTCAAAAAATTATGTTATATTCTGCATAATTGTGTTTAGAAAATATCTCATCCATTTTGTCATAAAATATTTGTATTATGAATTTAGCAATAGCACACTTAGCATGGGCTGGGTCCACGTAAGACGGCACATACAAATGAAAATGATGAAAGATACTTTCACGCGTGATTGAATTTGACAAGACCAAGAAATAAAAACGACAATTTGGGACACAAATCTAATATTAAATTATTTGGGAGCGGGATTTGGAAAGAAAAGATAAGATAAATTTCCACTTTTAATAATTATTTTTTCAAAATAAAATAATAAATTATCAGAAACTTAATGTTTTATTTTCTATTTATTTTTATAAATATATAGTTTTCTTAATTTTTTAAAAATAAAAACTTTATCCTTTCTTCTTGAAATCCCCTTATGTGCATACATTTATATGATTAATCAAATTTCAAGTTGCGAAGGTCAATGCCCTTACTTCAATGTTCCTCCATCCTTTTTAACATTAGGTACTAATTGTCGCACATAAGAACAAAAGTGACAAATGACAATTTAACAACAACAGTCGAGAGTTTTGTGATATAATTCTTTGGAAAATAGTATTGAATTATTTTTTAAAAAAATGGACGAGTATAAATAAAGTCAATTTAAAAATTAATTAACATCTAATAATTGAGTTAATTTCATCTAACTACTATTCATGAAAAATAGGAATCTTTTTGTTAATAGTAATGTCTTTTTGACTTTGCTAATGGGTGCCCGGCTCAACAGGATTGAAATTATTATTGATGTAGTATGCGAAAGAGGTATTTCCAGAAAAGAGACGAAACAAAATATTGTGAAAATTAAGATTAATAATTTTAATTCAATTTTTTAATATTTAATAATTTTAATTAATTTATAATTCACCTCAATTAATCAAAATTATTTGTGAATAATCTATCAAGTGAATCAAAATTACCAATTTATGAGACTTGAAGAGCAAATATTATAATTAAAATTCAAGAAGAAAAAAATTATAAATATGAGAAATTAAGAAAATCAAAATCATAATTTAACCTTTTTTAAAAATGAAATATAAACATAAATGATAATATAGATTTATTTTGTAACAAGAAAATAGTTTTAATTTAAAAAAAAAATATTTTTATTTTAAAAAACATTTTAAATAATAGTTTATTTTAAAAAAAACATTTCAAAAAATTATTTTACTTCTTATAAAAAACATTAAATCATCAATTGAAAACATCGATCAACAAACACTAGCAATTAGATACAAACAACATAATATCATCACTGAAATCCCATGTCCAAAACCACTTATAACTTGTAAACAGAAAAAAGAAGACTTAAGCAAGAACATATGTAATTAATTAGTTGATGATGACATATGACATTAGATTTGAGGCTTGGTGGGCTTCACATCCTCAGCAGCAGAATCCATCTGAGCAATGTCAATAACCTTTGGGTGCCTCTTCTTGTCCTCACCAAACTTGGCCACCGTGATCCTCAGCACCCCATCTTCAAGCCTCGCCGTAACCTTCTCCAAGTCCGCATTCACCGGCAACCGGAACTGTCTCATGAACTTCCCGTTAGTCCTTTCAGCCCTATGCCACTTCTCGCCCTCAACCTCTTCTTCATCTCCCTTCCTCTCGCCGCTGATACGTAACACGCGATTCTCCTCCACCTCAATTTTCACGTCCTGCTTTTTCATCCCGGGAAGGTCGAGCACTATCACGTGCGCGGTGGGGGTTTCCTTCCAATCCGCACGTGCCAGGGCGAGATTCTCGGCTCCTCTGATGTTGGGTATGTTGTTGAATGGGTTGTGTTCCAGGATTCTTAATGGGTCCTCGGTTGGGAGCATCATGTCCCAGAGGGTGCTACGTGTGTATGGCATTAATGCGTTGGTGGTGACACAGAGGGACACTAATGAGAGAAGGAGACACATTGCTGCAATTGTAATTGTGCGAGCCATTCTGAAGAATTTTATGATAGCCCAAACGTTGTCTTGTTGGTCACTTATGATGGCTTTCTTGTATGTTATGTTTATAAGGCGTGTTTGGTTGGTGTGTATATGTAGTGAGAGGCTGGAGTGGTGTTTGGCTTTCTGGATGCTTCTTCATTGTTATGTTACGTTCTGTGACTTGTGAGAACGAGAGAAATTGAGAACTGTGTAGGAGGGTCTAGAGTTTTCGAACGTTCACGAAGGAAGCTCTGTTTGGGAAAAACAGAGCATGAATGTACACGTGGCAATGCCAATTGGCGACACAACTTCAAAAGTGTAACCGACTGTCGTGCTTTTTTTTTTTTTTTTCCAAGCCAACGTAAAATAATTTGTTATGAATTCGAATTTGAAAATAATTTTTTTACATATATAAGTTTATGTATAATATTTTTCTTTTATGTATAATATTTTTCTCTCATGTACGTATTATATAAAATCTTCTAACAATAGGATAATTATTTTTAAGAAATTATACTCTACAATTTACAGTAAAATCTAGTAGAACTATATTGTACATAAATTTTACATTGAGAACATTAATATACTTTAGTTTATATATGTTTTTTCTGACGTCATAAAATGATTTTTTTTAAAAATATTTGTTCTTTAGGTTTTATGAAATTAGGTAAATTTTAATTTCAGATTATTTACTTTTTTACTTTAACATAAGTATTACATGCGAATATGATATTGCAAGTACTACCAAGTGTCGTTGACTTATGTCCAATGAACTAGTAAAAATCTTTCATTGACTTAAATATGCGTCTGTGTCACAAAGATGTTAGTCAATTAAAGTACCTAATTTTTGTCCTTTGGAGGAACAACAACAATTGGATTGGGTGGTAGGAAGATAATAAGACCATGTTTTGACCCTCATCATGGCCGTGTGTACTCTACTGTCCTATTAGACCATGACAAAGAAAATAAAAGACTTGATAATTTTCTGTGATGTTATTAAGAGCATTGAAGAGTTTGTACTAGTCTAGTAGTCTTTATGGCTTGCTCACACGGTTGCTCTTTAAAGGGCATCCTCCGATGGTTCTTATAGTTTTCTATGATGCTAAAATTGACTCTCAAGAGTCTTTTAAACACTACAACTTTCAGTTACATGGGTTTGGAATAAAGGTACATTCTCTGTAGTTGGTGACTCCAGGCTACCAACATCTTCCGCTATCTCCTCTGTTGTTTTGCCCCACATTACAGCATAAAAGCCAATTGATGTTACCGTGGCTCCAATTTTACTGCAATATGCAGAAACAATGTACTTAAATGAACCTTTTAAGTACAAAAATGAATATATTGCATGACTGTTTCGAGCTTATAAAAGCTTTAAATTATATTATTTAAGGGTTAAAAAAACAATGACAAAATATTTGGTTTAATATGACTATTTAAGTACATTTTTCTTAACAATTATACACAAAGTTTCAGAAGTACGACTCATGAGATTCCTTGAACCACAACTAATTAACTGCAACACTGACTGAGAAAACTTGTACAAGAAGGTCTTAATTGATAAGTGTGGTTTAAAGTGAAGTGCCTTTACCCTATCACCCCAAGAAATGATTTTGGATATTATAGAGAAACTAACTGGAGGAATCACTCTTGATCTGCAAAGGGACATGAAAAGCATTAATAAAGAAATCATTCAAGGGTAAAGAAGCACCCTTAGATATATGTTAATTTGTTTGCGATTTGCAATGAACAATTGACAACCTTCTACTGAAAAAAGTGATAGGAAATAGCAGAGTGGTTGCAATAGCATATGAATAGCAAAGACATAATTGTTCATCCTTGCAAGTAGGGCTGTGCGAAAATTGAATTTTTTTAAAATCTGAAATTTTTGAACCACTTTAAGCGATTTGGTTAAAGTGGATTGGTTCAAGGTGGTTTTAAAACAGTTTGTTTTTTTAGGTTTGGTTTGATTCAATTCAGTTATCTATTTTATACCCATATATGGTTCGGTTTTTCTAAAGAACCAAACTAAAGCAAACAAAACCTCTTTATAAAAACGGTTTGGTTAATCGAATTGTTTTCATCAAGTGATTCGGTTTAGTTTTTTCTCCAAAATTATTTGCTTTTTTTCAAAGCGATTCGATTCAGATATGGATCGGGGCTTTTTTTTTTCACACTCCTAGTTGCTGCTTTTCACAATGTGAGTAAGCCCACAAAACTAAATTGGAGGCCTATAATCATCACAACTAGCAGCAAATTCATGTAAAAGGACCATCTTCTTGCCATCCTTTTGTATTTCAGTTCAGTAAGCTACCTTGAACTGTATATCAAGTTACTGCAGGGCCGGCCCTGGGGCAGGGCAAGCGGGGCGTCTGCCCAGGGTCCAAAATTAGCTTAAAGTGTGTTTGGATAGAGAATTTTCAAAATATCAAAGAATTTGAAATGAAAGTAATTCAATTGAAAGCAATTAAATTTCATTCAATTACAAATAACTCGTTTGGATTATTGGTTTTGATTTTAAATAAGTTTTTTGTATCTCCCCACTTTCTTTCTGCAACACAGCACGCTCAAACACTAAGCATTGTAGCAGTTGCAGTGTTGCACTAGCACCACTGTATTACAAAAAAATTCACCATGATTATTTCTGGTCGGTGGTGGCGTTTAAGCTCAGGAAGATGATAAAGGGAAGTTCACTGATAATCTTCTCTCTTTGCCGGTGGTTTGGTTCAACTCTTTCTGCTAGTGACTTAGATTCCATGGAGGAAAATGTGGAAATGGTTATCTACGGGTTTGGGCTACGGCGGAGATGATCATTGGCAAGTTGGGATTCCAATGAGGAAGGTTCACCGGAGAAAAGCAACAACGGATGAGCAATTGGGAGAGATGGGAAAGAAAATACACAGATATGAGAGAAAAACATCAACGAGTTCTAGACATTATTTTGTTCGCAAATGAGGAATTTTAGAAATTCCACCTCTTTTAGTGGAATTTCAAATTCCCAATTTTAACAAAGATTAAAATTCCAGAAAATTCTTGAAATTCTTGCTTTGAGTATCCAAACGGAATATTTTATTAAACAGTAATTCAAATACCTTGTATAATTACTTTCCCCACTTGAAATGTCATGTCCAAACGGACTCTTAAGTAAATGGGGTGATCATAGTTATCTCTCAAACAAAATTTAATGCCAAAGGTTTTGGTTTCTTCAAATAGAAATAATAATATTCGGGCAGTATAAAAAATGTAGTGCAAGTCAAGTTATTTAGTGGGCTTCAAATGACTCAAAAGTCCGGTGAAAAGTTTTGGATATGCAAAGTTATATACAGTTGGATTACATTATATTAAAAAAATAAAATAAAAATAGAACATGCATTAGGGGTCCATTTTTTTCATCCCTTAGTTTTAATATTATTTGCATTTCAAAAAATTTGTGTTAGGGGCCCATTTTTTTCATCCCTTAGTTTTAATATAATTTGTATTTCAAAAAATTTGTGTGTTAGGGGCCCATTTTTTCATCCCTTAATTTTAGTATTATTTGTATTTCAAAAAATTTGTGTTGTTAGAAGCCCATTTTCTTCATTTCGCCCTGGACCAAAAAATTTTTAGGACCGGCCCTGAGTTTCTGGGATATTCCAACGGATGACAACAGAGAACAAAGTTAAATCTGTGTTAGTCATTAACTTAGAGTATGAGATATTTTGTTTTGTCCATATTCCATAATAATTCTGCATTATTTTTAGCATAATGATGGTAATCTGGTGTGAATGAAAAGAGTCTCCAGGGCAATCATGGGAAGTCCGAAAGTGGAAATTGTTGATCTACTGTTCATGTCATTCTTGATGTGCTTTAGACTTTAGTGCATTTACAATAATAATAATAAAAAAAAAAAAAAAAAAAA
>PYAF01004537.1:1117998-1128048 GCA_007407185.1 Glycine tomentella | reverse complement strand
TTCGAACTCAAATCAATTCTAGCTTGTAAGCAACTTGATTCAACTCATTAGTTCGATTGAAAGGAGACAAGAAAAAAAAGATAAATAAACTTTGTTATGAAGGAAACCACCGTTTTGACCCTCGTAGCCCTCTGTAGTTTCCGGTTCTATGACTTACAAAAGAACAGGTTCTTATGGTTTTCTATGACGCTAAGATAAATTAATGGCTGTAGAGTTTTCACTAGTATTCAGACATTTCCATATGTTTTCTTTTCACAAGTTTCGGTTCCACAGCTTTGCAATAAAGGAACATTCTCAGTAGTTGGTGATTCCGGGTAAGCAACTTCTTCCTCTATCTCTTCTGTTGCTTTTCCCCACAACACAGCATAAAAGCCAATTGATACTATTGTCGCTCCAACTATACTGCAAAATGCAGAAACAATGAACTTCAATGAACCTTTTATGTACAAAATTGAATATATTGCATATGTCTGACTGTTTCGAGCTTATATAAAAGCTTTAAATTATATTATCCAAGGTTTTAAAAACAATGACAAAATTGTTTTTAATAGTTAAGAACTTGGGTGGAACTCTACTAAAATATATTATACTATTCTTGAATTTTATGTAATGATAAGAAACTTATGGTCTATTTGGATAAATTTGTTCAAAAGTATTTTTTAGGAGTAAAATATTAATAAATAAATTTAAATAAATTTTTTCATTAATTAATTAAAATTAATTTATACATCAGTCATTAATCATCTTTTAGACCTTATACAAATTATTCTATGCAACGACTAATTTTAAGTTATGAAAAATATTATTTATTTTGGAAAAAATTGTCCAAATTTGTTCCTATTAAAAGAAATGAAGAAGTCAAATTCAACTATTACACTAGATATGCTCTAATATATTTGAAATGCAGAAATTGAATTAGTTATATATACCTTCCAACATGAAGAGTGTCACCAAGGAATATGACACCCATGGCAACAGAAATAACAATTTGGAGTGGTGTGAATGATGTTACATACACAGGCCCTTTTAAGCGCAGTGCCCACGTGGCAAGTATATAGCCCATGACTTTCTGAACTATTCCCTAAGAAGAACAAAAAAGAAAAAAGAAAAAAACATGTGCCATGTCGTCAATAAAATATACTAGCTTACAAAGTGTAGTACTATTTTTTTTGTCAAAGTGCAAGCAGTTAACTTAGAAAGGTATCTTAGAAAGGTATCTTACAGTGCAAATAATGGAGATTAATGAAATATTCAGTCCTAATTTCCAAGCATTTGCGTTTGGCACTGCCAATAAAGCTACAAGTGTAGATATGACTGTGGAAGTCACGTTGTAAAAGAGGGTTATTGTTACTTCATCCGGGAACACTTTTAGAATATCCACCTGTAAAATGAATATAGAAAAGTACACGAAATAGTTACTTATATAAACAGAGTAAATAGGTATATGCCATCTCGCTGTGACCCTGGTTGAGGTCGTGGCTTAAGGACATGTACTAAACTTAAATGGTAGTATATCATATGGTTAATGATTTAAAAAAAAAATCATATTAAAAATATGTAAATTCTTTACATTATATAATATGTAAAAATTAAATTCATGAGAAGTTAGTTCCTGTTTCACAAAATAATTTTTATTTTCATAAATAATTATAAGAATATCATCTTATTTCTTTTTTTTGAAGTTTGGTATGTATAAATAACTGACATCTATTTTCACCATACAAATCTGTGAAAATAGAAAATAAAGTAAAATAATGTGATATTTTTCCAATTATTTGTAAAATCATGAAATGAGATTTTGCATGTATGTACTTTATAAAATTCTACACATTTGATGAAATCATGAATGGTTATCAATTATGCCCATTAATTTCTGAAGTATAACCCTAATTTTGGAGAATCCCTACCCTACCTGCACAATGTAACACACTGAAATTAATAAACATTCAGCTGTGAGCAGAATGCCAGCAATGACCCAATCTGCATCCCCAGATTTAAGAAAGCTAATTGGTTGTTGAAGTAGTAAGGAAAGATCATGGGAATGAGCTTTGATGATTGAAGGGCCTTTGTACAAAGTCAATACAAATGCTCCTGCTATTGATATTATGCTTCCAATTACCTTAGCTTGACTACTTCTTCTTTTGGCAGCTATCTTTTCCATCCTTGAATGCGTGGTAAGAGGATAAGAGAAAAAATAAGTGGACAATAATAGACTGTGATATTCACCACTATCAAATATCAATAGTGTACTTTGTTTTAATTCATCATTGCTAAAAAAGCAAGCATATGTAATGTATGTTTTTCTTTTTTAGTTGTGAGAATCGAACAATCGAACACTAACAGAAAATTTATAATATACACATTTTCTTTAATCAATTGAGCTAAACTTATTTGGTAATGTAATATATGGTTTAAAATAATGGTTAGATATCTTGCCATAATATAAATAGTCATGCAGGAAATTAAAAAAACAAAAACAAGAAATAGTTAAGAATTTGTTAAATATAATTAATCAAGTGGAGTGAACCTGAAAATGATGGCAAGTATGAAGGTGAAAGCAGGGCCCAGATTGGCGATTGATGCAGCAAGTGTTGGAGAACTGTAGCTAACTCCAACATAATACATTATCTGAGATGAAATTCTGCATGCAACTCATTTGCCATCAAAATGCAAAACAAGAAACAGTTTCAGAAGAGCTACTGAATACTGATCAACAATCAATTTCTCATCCAAAATTCATCAAGTTTCAAAAATTATTTCTAAAACAAGTGTTTTAAAACCAAAAACATAGATAGTTGAGAGATTTTTTCTCATCTTTTTCCTTAATTCCACACTCTCCTCTATGCCTTGCACTACCTCCACCACTTCCAGAGAAATCCTTGTTTAGTTACATTTTGAAAACTAATAACACTTTCTGAAATTAAAAATCAAACACTTTGTAAAACTCATAAGATTCCTTGGACCACAACTAATTAAAAGCAACACTCATGACTAGAAAACAAGAAGGTCTTGAATGACAAGTGTGGTTTAAAGTAAAATGCCATTACCCTATCACCCCAAGGAGAATTATTTTGAATGCTATGGAGAAACTAAGTGGAGGAACCACTCTTGATCTGCAAAGGGACATGGAAAGAAATCATTCAAGCTAGGGTACGTAAAAGCTCAGTCATATTATATATATGTCAATTTGTTTGTGATTAATTTGCAATAAATTAAAATGGCCAATACCTTCTACTAAAAAAAGTGATAGGAAAGAGTAGAGTGGTAGCAACAGCAGAAGTATAAGCAACAAAGACATGGTTGTTCATCCCTTGCAGCGTGGCTTCTTTGAACAGTGTGAGTAATGATATAAGAATTAATTGGTTGCCTATAATCACCAAAACGGGCAGCATATCCATGTAAAAAGACCATCTTCTTGCCATTTACTCTTTTGATATATCTCACAAAGAAGGGACACAAAATTAACCTTATAGTTTTATTTTCTTCTTTTCGTTCTTCACAAACAAATAAAGGCTTGGTTAAATTCCGGGTGATGACAACAGATAACAAAGCTAAAGCCACTGATAATTCATTTTATAGAGTACAAAATTATGCCATGTCGGCATATACATAATAATTCTGCACGTGTTTTAGTACGGCAATGTGAAAGATTCTCTATAGCAACCACGCGAAATGGAAAGTTGTTATCTACAGTTCTACACGCATGTGTGTGGTGGCAGTTGCATGCAAATGAAGAAAATATCCTTTCCCCAATGATATTTTTTATTCCAGATAGGTAATTGTTCTTTTACGTATATTGAGATAAATAGATGAGAGACAAAAAAAGAAAGGTAAAAAATATTGATAAAAATGGCAAGTGATTGGATGAAAAAAAATAAAAATAAAGACAATAGAGATAGAGGAAGAATCTCAAAGATGAAGAGTGATTTTCGCTGGAAAGGAGAACTAACAGCCACCATGAATTAAATGATGAGGGGGATGTTTTAGCTTCAACGGAGAATTTTGCTACTCATAACAAGAAGTGAAAATGTTTCAAACTATTTCAACCATTTCACACGTGACACGTGCTTCAACTGCAACGGTAACTGTGAATACATTTTTTGGATTTTGAACTGCTTTATCTTTATATTCCTGGACTTAATTAGAGGGAGAAGTAAAAGGTTTAACAATAAGGAGAAGGGGTCGTCCAAAACTTCTTGGTGGACTTCAGTCTTCATGCATCATATATAAGAAAGAAACATATCCAACATGCAAACTAGTGCAACACTGCAATGCATAAATGCGTGCTCGGGATATTAGCTATTTTACCCTAATCTTAACACTAGCTAATATAAAGTAATTAATAGTTTTTGTTAATGTGTTTTTCTAACGATGTGCTTGGGAACTTTGGTTTACGAGATGAAGAAAGGAAAGGGATATGCTTGATTGATATGTTTAGGGTAACTAATTACTAAAGTTTTCTTCCTTGAAAGTAAGGCTAACAATGAATAAAACCAACTCGAACATAATTCGAGATTCAATTTGATAATTGACTTGTTAATTTTGATTCATGAATCAAATAAACTGAATTTATGTTTAAGGTTGAGTTTGTTAAATATAATGAGTTAAACTAACCTTATAGGAAATTGCTTCCTGCACCTTTGGATTTGCTTCATGCACCTTTTTAACCTTTAGATAGTCTAATTCAAAATGTAAGTTTACATTACGATTAGTATTTCCAAAATATAATCTGGAATGTAAGTTTTTACATTCTAGAATGGCTAATCCAGAATGTAATTTACATTTCGGATTAGGGTGCAGGAAGCAAGTCTGGAGGTGCAGGAAACAATTACCAGCCTTTATATATGGCGGAATAGAAAATGGGCTTGCTATTAACTTGAGACCTGATCCACATACTGGCCCAAACAAGTGTATGCATCTCAATTGTCAAAGACTATTGGGAAGAACCTGCTTTTAGCTTCTCTTGTACATGCAAACATTTTCATTAGGACATATTCCAAATTATTAAATTATTACTAAGTGAAGAAACTTGAATGCTTTATACGTCTAACGGTACTCAGACATTTTTTCAACACAACATCTTGATCCTCCTCTATCTTCACCAGACGTTCATGGTACGAAATCAACAATTATGTGGGATTCAATGAGCAAGCGACTATCCTGAAATTAATGAATATAAGAAACTAAACTTTTAATAGCATTGCTTTCTTCTTATTTTCATTGTCCAAGAAACTTAGATAGTGACCCCAACGGTGGTTAGTTTACTTACTTGAGGAATTTAGCTAACACGATATGATCATTTAGTGGAGAGAAATCTAAGGCATTGGTGGACCATGTTGCATTGAATCCTTGTTCTACACACTAAGAATTCTCCTCCTATTCAATGATAAATGATCCAATATCTATATTTGTAATTGCCTAGAAAAGTCTTCACCCAACTTTTTAAGAATTAAGAAGCACTATCTTGTCCTCTAGGCATATCCAAATAACTGTTTCTTGTAAGCAACATCCTAAATAGAAAATCTAAAAATATATATTGATTTTAAGCCAAAGTTAGAGAGGAAAAAATAAACAAACACATTTCCTAGTTCCTACCATACTTAACAGACGATATACATAATTAGTAAATTAAAGACGACTTATAAGGCATCCCCGTTTCCTTTTGTTTTAAACCCCTCTTTTGACTAATAAGTAAATAATGTGGGTGGCATGTTAATGTTCAAAAGACTAATAATGAGATGTCGCAATCCTTAATTTCGAATTACAGTGATACTAACATGTAACCTAACGAAAAGGATCATTAATATGAATCAATTATTCAAACCTTTTGGTTGACAAATTCGATTTATGAGTTGGATGGAGACGTGGAGTTAACCACATTGTTACTTCTGATATTTTATTTAGTCAATTAATTTTTAATAAAATAATTCAACTTAACGTGAGATTATTCCTACCGATCAAATTTAACGTGAGAAACTAATTAATGAACGTAATTGTTAAACCGAAAGAAGGACTGTTTTGTAAATATGAAAGTATTAAAATTGTATAATTAAGAAGAGTTATATATATGATCCCTTCTCCAGTAAGAAATCCCTAGAATATAGTAACTAACAAGCGAGTACGTCCTAAAAAGTAAATTAAATACTACAGTAATTAGAAAGTTGATTCTTACGCTCATACGAGTCACATTAGTCATTGCGCATATATATCAAAATTACTTATAAAATATAGTAATAAGCTGGTATATATCGGAATGCTTCAAGAAAAACTTAAAGTTTCTTAAGAATACAATGATTATTTGAATTCCAAAAGAATACAAAGAGACTTAATGTATTTATCAAATAAGAAGTCCAACAATAATAAGCAAGTTGATAAATTTGTAGATTTTCCACAATTGATTTTTAGAGAATTTGTGTCACTCATTTGAATTATATGTTTTACTTAAATTGCACTCAAGAAAGTGTCGTATGGTATAAAAGAAAGAAATAATTATTTGATTAAATTTATTCTAGTTCCAGTAGGAATTTCTCTCATTTTAATATTATTTTTTATGTTTCCATTTAAGACAATAAAGAAAGAAATGATTAAGAGTAGATACCATAATAGAAAATTAGAGTTTTTACTGTTAGAATTTTCTTTATTTGGTCTTCTATTGATTAGTGTATTTTATTTCATTAAAATATGAACTTGATGTATAACTTAATATATTTGTCTTTGTGAGCTCAATTTTATTAAATGATTCAATTTAGACTTTGGAAAAACTATGTGTATATGTTTGTTGGGTTAAGCTAGTGTATAAGGCCTAATGAGTAATGAGTTTAATGTGTCTAGATTAAAGTTGATAATGTGGTATGTGCAGTTGCAAATCCAACATATAAAAGTAAGTTGAAAGTAAAAGTAAGGATGATGATGTTTGTCCAAATTACTTTTACCTCCAATCTACTTTGCAACCTTTTACCTAAACACATACTTATTATGAGGTTTTTTTTTTTTAATATACACCTCTTTCCATCAAATATTTCTCAATATACATCCTTTTTGAAAAAAAGTCTCAAAATGCACATCTTTTTACTGAAAGTGAAAAGTCTGGGTTTGGAAACCCGACTTCTCACTGTACAAATACGTTTTTTTTTTTTAAATTAATTAAGTTTGGAAGTCGTTTCTGTACGTGTTTTGTTTTTTATTTTTTAAATGTTTTTTATTTTTTTAATTATGATTTTTTAAAAAAAATTGGTTTAATAATTTAAAAAAAGAGAAAAATGATGAAAAATAAATAGATTAAAAATAAAGTGGATATACAATGTTAAAATAAATAAAAAAAGATAAAAGTGATTAATGAATAACTTGATTAAAAATAAAGTGGATATATAATTATGATATCTAAGTTAAAACATTAAAACAACAAAAAATAATAACAATTAGATAGATAAATATAGTAATGGAAATATAATAGAATAACAACAAGTACAAACAATAGTAATTAAAAAGACAAACACAACAAATAGATATTAAAAAACGAAAATAATAAAATGTACTAACAATAACAATTGAAACATGAAAATGAGAAAACTAATCATAATTTGACAGATGTTGTGCAGCAGACATGTCTTCTACCAATAATTGCATTATTGGTTTGTTAAAAACAGCTAAAATTTCTATTGAACAGAAACGCTTCCAGTAATTGGATTCTGCTAACACCTTTAATACGTCTTCATCGTTTTTCAGTTGTATTATTTTATATTCGATTAATTTTTCTGAATATTTTGAATGGCCTGGTTGTGGGAAGAACAATTGTCTAACCACTTGTGATTCGTAAATTCCATAAGGGGGAACCCCTAGGGGCGCAACTTGCTTAATTATATCCTTGAGTGTTTCGATGTTGCATAGGGAAGAAATTTGAAATCTTATTGGATTTGTTTCAGAAAAGGAGTAACCCAAAAAATTGTCTTGTCGTGGTATGTTCCACTTGCCGTTATAATACAATATTGCATCATGAGTATGAGTGAGGGTGAATCGAAGTAGGTTGAGTATATCATCGGGTGTTCTGTCGATGATACATAATAATTCTATATGACCAACACACGGTTTGTTTTCATGACACATTAACATTGTACAAACATCATCAATATTTCGCTCATTTCATATAGGCACGCTGCGATTATAAGTGCCTACAACAACGCAACTAACTTATGGGTTGGCGACACATCTCATTTCTTCTGTCTGCGCCACATTGCACAAAATTTTCTTCGCGGTAACCCCAACTGCAAACATCTAAAGAAATCACTCATGCGAGGGTACACATACAGGGTACAGGGTACACATACACGAAGAAAATATTTTAAAATTCCACTAACATATATTTTATTTAAAATTTCATTACGTATTAAATTTATTGAATATTTACTGGGTACACATACACGGATAAAATGCACTAGCGACATCTTGGGGATATCCGTGTGAACAAACCAAGTGCAGCTGAATGGCTTGATCGGCTACAAAAAAAAATTTGGCTACAATGCCTTGATGAGGGAAAACGTTGAGGACATATGACCACAAATTTGTCTGAGTCGATTAATTCCATGTTCAAAAGCACAAGATATTTGCCAGTGTCATCGTTGGTTGAGGAGATGTATTTCAAGACCGCGAATCTTTTTACAATTAGAGGCCAACAAACCCAAGCAATGATCAAATCTGGCTCATAGTATTCCAAAGTCGTCTCTGAGGCAATGAATAGAAATCAACTGGAATCAAATACGCACATTGTTAATGAATTCGAAAGACACAATCACACATTTCTTGTAACAGAGACCCAAGCCCCACTTGAAAATCCTAGACCACCTGGAAGATTTAGGGTCATGTTACAATCCCAAAATTGTGATTGTGGTGAATATCCAGCTAAACACTTACCGTGTTCTCACATCATGGCTGTCTGTGAATCTGTCAATGATCACATGAATTATGTGCCACTGCTATTTACTTTGCAAAACATATTACACATCTACGACAACTCATTTGGTTTACTGCCACACGAATCAATGTGGCAAGAATATGAAGATCAGTGGGTCCTGATCCAAGGAAAAGAAGAAGTGCAAAGGGTCGTCCGGTATCAAATCGCATTCCCACCGAAATGGACTAAGAAATTGAACGGGATACCAGGAAAAATGTGAAATTTGTCGACAACAAGAACATAACAGAACAAATTGTCCTAATATACCTTCATAGTATTGTTTTTGGAAAAATATTATTCTTTATGTATTTTATTTATGATGTCATTTTGTATGTTCCATTTTTTTTGTTATTTTTTACTGTTTAAATTTCATCATATAATATAATTGATATATGATAATTATATATTAACTTTATTTTTAATCTATTTATTTTTTATCACTTTTCTCTTTTTTAAAATTATTAAACCACAAATTTTTTTTAAAAAATCATAATTAAAAAAATAAAAAATAAAAAACAAAAAACAAAACACAGAAGTCGGGTGATGAATTCCTGACTTCCAAACTTAATTAATTTTTTTTTGTAAAAAAAACATATTTGCACAGTGAGAAGTCGAGTTTCCAAACCTAGACTTCCCACTTTCAGTACAAAGAAATGCATTTTTGGATTTTTTTTTCAAAAAGGTGTATATTAGAAAATATTTAATGGAAAGAGGTATATATTGGTAAAAAATTCGTTACTATGATGAATAATATTAGGTTATCCTCCTATTATAGTTTGTATTTGTACATTTGTAATTAAATTTTTTTTATAGAATTAACTTTTGATCCTTAAGAAAAATATTGAATAATATTTAATGAGAAGAAAAAATTATATATTGATAATGTAAATTTTTTTACACAATCATTCAATCACAAACCATTATATATAATAAATTTGATGGATTTTAAAATAATTATTTTAAAATAAATCAAACAATAATTATAATTAAGTGATAATATAAATCTATTTTATATATTTAGTGCATAAATATTAACCTCTTATTTAATTACTTGTCGTTTTATTATTATTTGAGAGGATTGGATATACACTTGTGGTAGACAT
>PYAF01004537.1:1034786-1117898 GCA_007407185.1 Glycine tomentella | reverse complement strand
TAATATTGAACGGTCTAATGGTTGTTAACTTCGTCTCACAAATGATAAGAGTAACTAATCATAATTGTATACTATCATTTATGTAATTATTCTTTAATCATTAAATATAACTGAGATGTATATATATCGAAAGTAATCTGTGTCATATGGTATTCATATTTTGTTAGATTAATCAATAAATCCCTTAATTATTTATTAATTTTTAATTAAGTTTTTAAGCTAAAAAGTTGTAATTGAATCTCTTTTTTTTAAAAAAAAATAAAAATAAGTTCTTAAAATTTTTAAAATTGCCCCAAATTATCATATCATATTTTTCGATCCTCGTTTTTTTTATGGACAGTTTTAAATCCTCATAAACCAACTTTAAAAATCCAATCACAATTTTACAAAATCAAGAACTTCATCATCCAGTAATTTTGTTTTTAAATTTTAAACTTAGTAATTTTTTTAGAATTTTTTAACTAATTTTTCATAAAGAAAAATTTACGAACAATAGGAATCTTAGTTTATCAAGTTAATTTTTTTTAATTAAAGTAAAAAAATATCATATTATTCTTATTAAAATAAGACAATTACTAAAAATATCACATAATTTTTTTATTTTTAAAAAACTTATCTAAAAATTTAAAAGATTTATCAAATAAATTTTATTAACATCATCATCAAAAATCATGATTTTCGATCATGGAAAAATATCATTTCTATTAAATGTCCCTTAATTAAGAGATTTCAAATAATTTGGGAACCTACTAATTAATTCATCATTGAATTTGAATTGGTACAAGATGCGATGGCTAAGATGAGTGTTGCACGCGCCATGTGTTGGTAGTGGGATTAGAATTTTGCTTTGTGTCTTTCTGTCATCCTTTACCTCGCACTTCGGGAACTGCTGCCACTTTCACCCTTTGGATTCTTTCCTTCTCAACCCACCAAGCAATTTTGTCCAATTCAGATACAGCCGTTTAGAAAGACCTACGCATTTCACTTTTTTTTTTTTTTTTCTCCTCTCACACAAGATAGATAGGATTTTCTTCTGCTACCTTCAAAAACATCACAACAAGAAGCAACAACACCCCCTAATACGAGTTAGGTGAGTTCTCAGTTCAACGCATCGTGTGAAAAAAAAGGAAGAAAAATAAAATACTATTTTTGTAATTTGTATGTGATAAAGTGCCCATCTTGATGTATGTACTTCTTCACTTCTTTGTATGTGTCCCTAGTTTGAGTGTAAACTAAAACATTTTGAAGTGTTTAAGGTGTCACAAGATGTGATTATGATTGTGTTGGGTGAAGGAAACATGGTTTCATGGTTGTGTTGTTGTCTTTTTTATCTGTGATATTAGATGAGATGAGATGTCAGAAAACATGTATCCCAGGTTGTTGGTTTTTGACCATACCCATTTGAAGATGGCATGGGTTAAGCATCAAATCCAGCAAAAGGATGGTTACTTGAGCTACTCACCTCCCCTTTTGTCTTCATCTTTTTCTTCACCTCCATACCCTCTCGGTGCTACTTTCCACAAGGATTCATCATTGCCTTCTTCAACACCACCACCACCACCACCATCATCATCTGGCACTAGAATTAGTCCTGCTGTTCTATTCATCATAGTGGTTCTTGCTGTCTTGTTTTTCATCTCTGGCCTCCTCCACCTGCTTGTTAGATTTCTCATAAAGCACCCTTCTTCTTCTGCATCTGCTCAATCCAACGACAGACACCAAGAACTTTCCACATCTGATGCTCTTCAAAGGCAGCTTCAGCAGCTCTTCCACCTCCATGACTCTGGCTTGGATCAGGCTTTCATTGATGCTCTTCCTGTTTTCCAGTACAAGGAGATTGTGGGGTTGAAGGAGCCTTTCGACTGTGCTGTTTGCTTGTGTGAGTTTTCTGAAAAGGATAAGCTCAGGTTGTTGCCTATGTGCAGTCATGCCTTTCACATTAGTTGTATAGACACATGGCTTTTGTCAAACTCCACATGCCCTCTTTGTAGAGGAACACTTCTCACTCAAGGGTTTTCCGTTGAGAATCCTATATTTGACTTCGATGATCTTAGGGAGGATGAGATGTGTCCTTGGAATGGGGAGAATGGATTCAATACTAGGCAGAAAACAGTTGTGGTTGAAGAAAGTGTGGAGAAAGAGAAAGGTGTTTTCCCTGTGAGGCTTGGGAAATTCAAGAAGCTGAGTAGTGTGGAGGGGGGTGGGGAGAGTGAAGTGGGAGAGACAAGTAGCAGTAATTTGGATGCAAGAAGGTGTTTCTCGATGGGGTCTTACCAATATGTGGTTGGAAATTCAGACCTCAGGGTGGCTTTGAACCATGATGAAATTAGTAAAGGTCAAGTCACAAGGCTCAACAAAGGAATGGAACTTGATGATGGGAAGCTTTCTGTGGAGGATGTGGAAGGAAAGAAGATTAGTAGTGTCAGTAAAGGTGACAGTTTTTCTGTGTCCAAAATCTGGTTGTGGCCAAAGAAGGGGAAATTGCCTATTTCTTTGGATGGTCAAATTGGCATGCCAATGCCATCTTATCTAAACACCGATTTTCCAAGGATGAGGGAAACAGAAGGGGCATGAAAGGTATCCATCCACACGTTTTTTACTATTTTTTTTTTTTTTACTTTTTATTTCACTTGAATTCGTTTCAATCCATTGATTAAAACTGGCTTCCCCTACTTGCTTACAATTCCAAAAAATTTTGGTGTGCTAATTTTGACATTGTGATGACTGATTGTGCCACATACTATTGATGTATTATGATTGTACTTTATGAAGATATAAGAAATACTACATCTCTTTTTCTTTTATCAAACAGATCTCAGGACTCCTTGATTATAAGGTTTTTAAAACGGTTCACAGCCGTGATTTCGGCCACAACATTAATGTTTTTGGGAGTGTCTTTTAATCTTAATTTCGATTGCATTTGTCCGCAATTTCATACAAATACCAATGAATATGACAAAATTGCAATTATTACTGCAATTTAAAACCTTAGATTTGTCGTAGTAAATGTTGATCTCAGGTTATTTGGTTATGCAAAGTGCAAACAATTAAACATATCATGGTATCCATGTTAGATTCATTAACTCCCTAGTCCAACAATTTTGTATCATTTATTTTCTCATAATAATAATGTACAAAGGACATATCTACAGTAGCTGATTGAATATGGTTGTGGAGTGTAGCCTGTTTCAAAGCCAGACTTGTCTCTTTCTGTGTCATTGTTCTTTTACCATCAATCAGTGTGTCTACTTTGATCATGAGGAGTGGCAGGTGCACTTGCTTTCTTTGCTTTTTAAGGCTTTTGATTTTGTCTAATGTCTCTTTTTTCTTCTTTATTATTGCCTAAACTTACTTTTTGAGAGAGGGTGAAACTGAAATGTGAATGCAAACTTTTTTTTTTTTTTTTTCTTTTCTTTCTTCTTCTAATATCCTTTTGGCTAGGCAGTTGAGCCCTGATTGTGGGATCCATGAAAGCTGGCGTCATAGAATCTCTTCTTTTCCTTATGATGAGTTTTGATTCAAAATAATTTGCTGTAGTTGAAACGTGTGGGTCCATTTTACAGTACACCTCCCATGTGTCCATTTTAAATTAAAGACATAATTATCTTGTATTAATCATAATGGCAAACAATTAGTCCATGTTAGTTCAGAAAGAATATGATAATGAATTTGCTCAATTAAGGTACTGGTCCTAACTGGTCACACTTTGCTTTGGAAAGAAACTAAATAGAAACACACTTTGCTTTGGAAAGAAACTAAATAGAAAAAATGCAATAAGAGAATTTATGTAGAAAGAAAATGAATAATTTTTTTACTTGTTCTTTTATTTGTATGAGATTACACTTTCTGGAGATTTAATCATGTTGAAGTTGAGTGAGATTACTATCAATGACAATTTTCCCTTTATTTAACACAATATATTTGGTGGAAAATAAAGTGAAGAGATAGAGAACAATTTTTTTTCTGAATAAATGATTCTATCCTTAAAAAATGGTTTTTCTAAATAAATATGTTAACATTATTCTTTATTTTTATGTTATTATTTTTAATATATTTGATTAAATACTGTTCATATGTTTTTTAACAATAAAATGAATATTATTTAATCAGAAAAAATAAATGTTTATTCATTTACGTAAATACTGTGAATTTTTTTTTATCATACCATATGCCTAAACAAATGTTATAAACTTTCTTTTGTGGCCAAAATCATAACAAAATCAGAGCACCTAAAATAGTAAAAGATGTCGGTTATCCCCTTCGTTCCATCCAAAGGGATGTGGGATGCTAATAAATTGATGGAAAATGATGGATAGACACAAATATGCTACTTGACATATAGAAAAATATAAAAGATAAAAGAGATAAATGTAATTATAATAAATAATAGGTTTAAATATATTTTTGCCCTGTTAAATTTGGGTTTTATTTTTTTTAATCTATATATTAAAATTTTTATTTTTAAGTCCTTCAAATTTCTAAAATATTTCTGTTTATTCTCTTCTAACTGATTTTTGGTAATTTGAATGTATAATTTGTGATAATTTTTTATTGCAGAATTAAGAAAAATATTTTGTAAATTTAAGAAACTAAAATACTAAAAAATATAAACCCTCAAATTTAAAGGATTATAAATATATTTAAAACTAAATAATATGATGGGATGAGAGTTCAAAAATAATAATAATGAGTATTATTTACAATAGACTAGTAGTATCCATGTATCTAGTGAGACACATGTATTTTTTTTTTCTCGTTAGTTGCTCAGTCGAGTCAAATGAGGAAGATTCTCTTCATCTCTTCAATTTCTCTTTCTCATTATTTCCTATGTACTAAAACAGTGTTAGTATTAATGATTTGATGGAATAGCAACCATCCTATACCACAAAGGTAGTAGTCGTGTTCTTTGTTTGGGGTATACGTATTGGTGTCTCAATTTCATTTTAAGAACCCAAATACATAGGTGAAATTATAACACATCAAAACTGAATTTACTAAGCTGTTTTCTTTTTAAAAAAACAACGTTAAAGGAAGAAAGATTACAAGGTACGAAGCAATTGGTATGATATACAGAAATGATGCATGTCTTTGTGTAGTGGATAATTTTTCATTTGTTTTTATTACCTGTATCCCAAAGCCTAAAAGGTTAACAATAGTTTAGCTTGATATAGTGATAATCCAGCGATCATCGTGGTAGAAAAAAGTGGGAAGCAAGAATAAAATGGAAATATTAAAGAATACTTCACTATCAAACTTTGAAAAGAAAAAGTTGTTAGCATAAATGGAAAAAAAAAATACGTTATAAAGAAAAAGGGCGAAATGAAAGTAGAATGCCAATCGGAGAGGCACAAAACCAAATTGGCTAAATTAAGAGGAAACTCATAAATTTTAATCACAATTGATTAGTGTCCTTTTTTATATCTAGATTGTTTGTGGTGGGTGACATCTTTCTTGTTATTGTAGCTTAAAATTTTAACTTGTAGTAATGAGGGTTGGAAAGAAATCAAAGAATTGTTAGGATGTCAACTTCCAAAAGAGTATGTGTCCTCTCATGTGAAATGAATTGAAATGTCTTCAATCTCAATGCATTAATTAAATAGAAAAACAACCCTCCAACCGAAAAAATAATTAAAAAGAAAAAACTAAGAAAAGAAAGAAATACTAGGTCTACACACGCTTACCCACAACGGTCTATACTAATATACAATCCATCCAATGCATTCATAAATGATGCTGTGCATGCTGGTATATGTTAGTATTTTATTTTTTATTTTATTCAATACGAGACATGTATTTTTTATTATAGATAATTTTATTCAAGTCAGATGATACTAATATCGATAATAAAAAACTTCTTCAAGTATTTAATATATTTATATACATAAAATCCAAATTCAAGACTTTCACTAAACTAAAATAATTATACGTTAATCAATCAATTTGCTTGGTTATTAGTATTTTATATTTGTAAATACTAATATTTTTCTCTCTCTTGCTATGTTGATTATTAGTATAAAATTTGTTATATAGTTGAAAATTTGTCTTTGAGGAATGTGGTGGTGGGGTACCATTTGTTGGTTGGGTCCAAGATTCTGCGGTCAGAGTACAACTGTGCATGGTGCTGTTGGATGTTGTCAACGAGCTACTGTGACCAAATCAAGTTCACGCTCTTCTAGGGCGTAATAATGAATATCAGTATCAAGTATAAACTACTAAGGAGCAAATAGGTGCATATATAAAATTAAAAAAAAATGATGAAGACTAGCAACGTATGCAATGTAGGGTGAATGGAACGTGATTTTTCACTCTCCACATGTGAAGTTGGTCGATTAAAGGATGTTGAACCATGGGGTCATAGATTTTAAAGAGATTGAACTCATTTAGTTGCCTGAGCTACATTTAGAGGAAAAAGATGAAGAAGAAAAAATTATTTCGCCACTGAAAATCGTTTTCCACGATGGTGCATAGTGGTCGACGGCAAGAGACCATATGACTATGGTGTGAAGGGTGCATCTATAAACCTAGTCCACAAAAAATCACTTAAATAACTGGACCACGCTAGCCTTTGTCTAAAAAAATATTTAGAATTAAATATATTATAGTTTTTTTTTATAAATAATATTTTATTCAATTTTGATGTTTTAAATTTTTATTATTTTTACTATTTATAAAATTATAAGAGAACATTTTTTTTTTACATAACAAGCATATATTTAGACCTATTAAAATGGGTCACCCCACCCTTCTCGGGCTTAGACTAAAAAAGCCCACTTGACTAAAGGCTTACATAAAAAAAATGTTTTCATGGCATCTTGGGTTAGGTTATCCCATAGGTTTTAAATTTAAGAATTTGACTTGAGGTTAAGCTAAAGAAGTGTTGATCTATACTCTATTGAAAATATTTTGTTCAAAGCCGATTGAGATGAAGACGCTCTAGGCGAGACTGAGCTAGAGATGCTCCGACCGAAGCCAAGGTAAAATTGTTTTGGTTGAGACCAAGTTCAAGTTGTTATGATTGAGATCAAGTTGAAGATGTTTTGGTTGAGATTAAGGCCAAATTGCTTTGGCGGAGGGAAAGTTAAAATTACTCTAACCAAGGTTGATCTATAGCTGTTTTGGCCGAGGTTAAGCTGACAATGTCCTATTTGAGGTCGAGCTAAAATGTCCTAGTTAAAATCAAGCTAAAGATTTCCTAGTTTAAGATTGAGTTGAATGTCCTAGCTAAAGTTAAGCTGAAGATGTCCTAGTTGTAGTTGAGGTGAATACGTTCTAACAAGGGTGAAACTACTCTAGTTATGATTGAAATTTATTTCAAAATATTATTATCAAGACGAGTTAAAGATATTTTATCCAAGGTCAGATTAAAATTACTTTGGTCGAGGTCGAGATGGAATCACTTTGATTAAGAGGTTGAGATGGAATCACTTTGATTAAGATAGAAATAAAGATATTCTGACCAAGATCAATATAAAAATACTCTAATTGAAATCAAAGTGAAATTACTCTAATCTAAACTAAGTTGAAAATATTTTTACGAGTAGTTGAAGAAAAAAAACATTTCTAAAATATTTATAACATGTGAGATGACCCCTTATGCCAAGGCCTGACCCCTTATTAAGTGGGTTGTGTGGGTTAGGGACTTTACCCTTCATTTGGTGGGCTAAAAAATTTAAAACCATTATTGAAGCCATGTGGGTCAACTCTAATGCTTAGGACAAAAATGATACCTCAATTATATTGTAGGACATTTAAAAATTAAGAAAATGTTGAAAAGTTTAATTTTAACGTACTTTTGTGTAATTGTTACAATATGAACTAATAAAAACTGTCTAGGTATAAATTATTATACAATATGACAAATTAATCATATATGATGACATGTGATTAAATAATAATATAAAAATATATTATTAATGCATTTTAATTAAATTCAATAATCATTAACATAACATGATTAAACATATGAAACATTTTCATTAAGTAATGATATAAATTATTTTAAAAAAATTGTGAAAATCAAAATTAATATATTTTAAAAAGATTAGAATGAAATAAAGTCGTAAATATAAAAAATATAAAATATTTAAGCTAAAAGATTATTTCTTTAAACATAGTCCAAAATAAACATAATTTAGACAATTAATTTTAATAAGATAATATTATGTTCAAAGCTTATATTTCTTTCGTAAAAGACCCTTTTTTTTTTAACTTCCAAAACTTTAGCCGTGAAGCAGAAGCACCATCGACAAAGGAGTGATGAAGGAAGCTATTGCATATCATATCACGGATATTCCTTCCTCCTTCATACAATTTACAACCTTCACATCACTATTTCTTACGCCTTAATTATTTCTTGTTGCTAATTGTATGCTTTTTCCACTTAAAACAAGTGCTCCATTAATTTTAGTCTTTAAGAGCTCCTCTTCTTTTACCTTCAGATTACCTCCTCTTCACATCACAAATGAATTTGTACTTTTAGGTATCATTTTGAACATGTTTGGACTTTGACGAAAAATACCTATTTTGATCGAATATGGATACAAGTACGAGTATTATTTGAGTTATTTAAGTGAGGATGAGGATAAGAATGAGTATCAAATTATACTTGTACATGTACCCGTCATATTATATAATTTTTATAATTTTTTTTTCACTATATATATATATATAAAGATTTTATTGTTATTATTTTTGAAAATATAAATCAATTAACTTAATAGTTGAATAATTACAAACTTAAAAATATACATTCAACTAAGAATATAATTGAATTCTTAATTTTTTAATTTTAATTTATTTGTTATTCATTATATTAATATATTATTTGAATTAAAATATAATTTAAAACTAAATATATAATTTATTTAAAAATATATAAGTAAACTAAAACTATGAAAAAGAATATAGTGGATAACCTGTGGGTATATCCAAACCCGATAAAATCCGAGGATGGATATTAAAATTCTAAACCCGTCTCTTTTATATTCGTACCCATATTTGTCCCACCTTTTGTGGGAATGGGACAGGGAAGGCTAAACCCATCTGTTGTCGTCCCTAATTACCTTCTTTAACATTGCGTAAATCATGAATAAATGCAGTCATAATTGTGATTGTGAATATCTCAAAAATCTTGACATTGTGGTCAAAATCACATATGTAGATGCTTTTCTAAAACCTTACTTCTCCTTACACTCCATTGGTTTTTTATGAGAAAGTTCATGAGGATCTTATTATATTTTTGTCCTAGATTAAATATTATGAGAGTCCTTCAATCCACTGGGTCATAAACTAATTTTGCTTACTATGTGTGATTGTCATTGGTCCAAAAGAATTTTGTAAACATTGAAAATTAAACATAATTTTCCTCTCTAAAATAAATCATTTTCACTTATATAAATATAATAAGATATTACATCATTATATAAGACTCAGGTTAACTACCTTATTATATTAAAGGCATTAATATAGTTTCAAGATAATATATATTTTTGTCTTTTCCCAAAGACCTTATTATGTTAAAGACATTAATAGAGTTTCAAGATAATATACATTTTTGTCTTTTTTTTAGAAAGCTTAAGTTAAATAATTCATTTATGGACACTTGTTCTTTAGATAATGTTTGGTTCACCTTTTAAGCCGTTGCTTATACATTTATTAATTTAAGTATATCTAATTGGTTGGATCTCTTAGTGAGTCATGCAGAAGAGTACGTCTTACAAAAATTTGTCAATGAGATAATAATAAAATGGGGATTGTATATCAAAAGCTTTTGATATATTATGGATAAGGAAGTTCACGGGTTTTAATTTGTCGATTCAATATATATAGCATCCTCACCAAACAACACTTTTCAATCAACAAAGTGTTTCATTAATTTTTGTGATTTCATATTTCAAAAACTTAACGGCTTAGCCACATTTTTCTATTTTGGATGTCTTTAAGCCTTTGCAAGCCATTTATGCTTTAAGTTTACTGATCAGATCGTTAAGAGACATAGGTTCATGCTGATCAGATCGGGCCAAATAGATTAGATACAGCTTCGTGGCTTTTTACTTTTGTGCTATTTGTACCTTTCTCTTCTCTCTCATGTTCTAATCAATGTTGGAATCAATCCATTTAATATTTTTAAGAGGAAAATATATTTTTAGTCAAATTAATATGATCAAAAAAATTGTATTTTTTAAATCGATAAATTTGATCTTCAAACAAACAAAAAATGAATTTAGTCTCTTCTATTCTTCTAACTTTAAAAAAACGTACATGATAAACTTTTAGAAAGGAAAGACTAAAAAATTCACATATTTAATTTTTAAAGTTTGAATACTAAATTTATTTATACGAAAATATAAGAATCTTGACCATATTAACCAAAAATATAGGAAATCTTTTTAAAACACATTTTTTCTTTATTTTTTAATTATTTTTTCTCCCTTATAACTTAGGAGAAAACGAGATGAGATGTGGTATTTTCATTATTATGGTTATAAAATCGCTTCTTTATCTTTTCCTTACTTATGCATCGACAGCATCGTGTTCCATAGTTGTTCAGCTATTGCAGCATTCCTCCTTTCTAACATCTTTTCCTTTCATCTGATCGAGGGCTATTAGTGTTGCAGTGATGTAACATTGCAGAGTACTGTTAGAATACTCTATGGGAGTTTTGGTTGAAAAAATAAAAATTTATTTTTGTTGATTAAAATCAATAATGACAGTAACAGAGAGAAAGCTTTAAAATGAAAATTTTATCTAGAAAGCTAAAATAAATTTAAATAATTTCTCTTACTAATATTATAAAGCAATATTTTATAATTTGGACCGACTATTGACATAATGTGAAAGTAAGTATGCACATTTCATGACATTTAAGAAACATGTTCATGAGGGTGAAAAACAAAATTTTTTATTTTGTTCTTCGATACGAAACTCATAACTCTTTACTGTTCTCATGAAACTTGTTTAGAATCTATTCATTAAAACTTTTTAATCATTTGAAAAGGATTCAAAGGATGATGCCATGTCCTCCAATGGTGATTCACATAATTGTACCTTGAATGTTTGAGGAGGCTTCAAGTGTTTGATTTATTTCTCAAGACAAAAGATTGTGTCTTTGAGTTTAGATAAGGTTGCAACAATAGAGGAACAATAGAGGAGAGAAGATGATGAAGAAGGAAAAAAAATAAGAACTTTGGTTCTTGGAAGAACATTAACACATAACATAAAAGAGAAGTGTTATGTATCCTAAGAACCTATGATCTTGTAATCTTATTAGGATTAGAATCCTAACTCAATCACTCAAAATCAACCCAAGAATCTATAAATTTGAAATTCAAAAGAAACATTATCCAATCTTTATTAGATATAGTTTTGGATAATTCACAATTATTCTTACAACCTAATTTCGAATTCGAATTCAAATTTAAATTATAAAATAGAACAAAGATTGAATTTGAATTTAAAGTAATGGATAAGTGGATTAATAATTCAATCGGTGAGTCATTAATTAAAAAACACACATATATATATATATATTAGATAAACATTAATATATTATATTTATCGTATTTTTATCCATTACTTAAATGGTGTTGTTAGTTTAGTAAATTTCTTTTAACCTATTAGGTATAAGGTTCAATGTTCAATACAGGGAGTTCAAATAAGCCAACAATTATCTTGCACAAGTGGATAACTACTTCGAATAATCCAAAAATCTTATGGATTTATTATCTTATCTATTTTCGTCGGAACACGAACATCTTAAATTTATTTAAACATTATATAAAAAATCATTTCTATTTTCTAAATAAATAAAAACTAAAAGAAACCTATTTTAGTTCTTAAAAACCGATAACCAATAGATAAATGCTTAAAGACAAATTAACTAGTAATCAAGTGAAAATGTAAAACCTAACGTTCCTTACCAAAAGACCTGATTTAAATGAATTAGTTTGTGCAAATGTAATGTTAAAACGCTTCATTGTGGGGGGTTGACTCTAATGACCATAACTTTAGTGGAATAGGAGACAAAGACAAAAAGGGAGGACGATGGTAATTGGAAAGATAAACAGCCTTTGGAGAAAGAAAGACAAAATTGATGGAATATTTGACTGAGAAAATTGATCAGATAAAAAGGAATGATGGAGATGGATGTTGGAATTAGGCACTGGAAAAAAGAGGAGAATAATAACAACGAAGAAAGTGAAACTGGGCAGAACAGAACTTTTTGGCGTAAATAAAGGAATGAATCTAATCCACGTTGAATTAGCTATGATGATTTTTCTCAGCACGTGAGTTTAGTAGATCGTATTAAATTCAGGGTGCTTAGATCAGTCCATTTGATGTACTTGTATTAGCAAATTCTTGCTGTGGTAGCATTTAGTCCTTCCTTAGTGTTTATTTGCTTCTTTTGGCAAGTGTATTGTTGCTTAATTCTCTTCGAGGTATTTCTCGTTTTTAGTCTTGTATTTGGACTGATTTTTTGATGGATTTTTTGTTTTGCCAGGGTATGCCTTGTGTATTTGTAAATACCTTTGGAATTTATATATATTTACATATTTTCCAAAAAATAAAAATTGACTTTTTTTTTTCTTGGCTCAAAAAGAAATTACGGATGTCTTCTAAGTCATTCGATTAAAAATTAATTTCATCCGTAATATATGATCGTAACTTACAAAAGAAATTGAACATAAATTTTTTGGAAGAACTTCTCATATGAAATAGATCATTTTTTACATTAATTGAGTTTGACACCCGAAAGAACATAGCATTGACTTATTCTTAAAACAAACGCATCATTGCATCAAACGCATAACTTTTTTGTGTTAGTGCTCCATGCTGCTACCTTATCTTATCGATCTCGTGCATGTATGTTTCCCATCACTCACTACGGAATAATGTCTAAACAAATTTGGGTCGTTCACATTCCCCTTTTACTGTCAAAAGCCAACATTTCCAATTCCAAAGTTGCTATTTCCTCTTAGTGCGTTCTCGCTTGCTAACGCTTTTTTCTTTCTTTCTTTCACTTTTATCCATGTTTTCCCCCCTTTTCTCCAACGGTTAATTCCAGCTAATCAAATCAAATAATCCTTTTATTTAATTTTGTAATCAAATCAAATTAATTTTGTTCACATGACTTTTTTCTATAATTGATAATTGAATGTAAACTCAACTTTTTGAAGAACATAAATTCACTTTTTTAGTACGTATTGTTAATACTTTTTTTTTATCCTTTATTTTACTAATATACATATAAAGATTTTAATTTTTAGCATATTATGTTCATTATTAAGAAAAAAAATTTTATTACTAAAAAATAAAATTACAAAACAAAAGGGTGACATGGTGACAAAGATGTTCACAAAGTCACATTCCAAACTTTGCATATACTCATGCTTTGATCATTCCAAACTTTGCATATACCCATGTATTTGTTCATGTGGTCTCAAACATCAATATTATTTTAATCAATAATAAACAAATGATTTTCAGTTAATCCATTTTGTTTCCTGTGGTCCCAAACATCAATACTATTTTAAACAAAAATCATGGAATACTAGGAGAAACAGAACCCTCGTGAACATCAAAGAGGAAGACAAATGGAGGCGCTCATGAATGTTGCGAGCTGATGAAAAAATCGTGAACTTGAAGAGGAACATAGTGGAGAACTCGCAAACTAAAAGAGGAACGCGAACTAAAAGAAGAACAATAAAGAACTCGCTAAGGATGAAGATGAATGAAAGTGTACAGGAGAGAAAAAAGAACTCCACCCCAATATAATTTACTTAAACTATAAATATATTATTATTCTAATTTATTAAGAATTCTAAATGTTAATTACTATTAATTGTTGCTTACTTTAAATATGACGTGTTAAATGAAGCACCAAAAAAGAATATAGTATTATGTTCAATTAAATATAAAAAGATAGTTTATAAATTGATCATCCAATTCCACAATATAATAATAATAATAATAATTAATTTTATTCACTTTTATAAGAATCTTAATTTATGATCAGTCAATACTATAAACACTTTTATATTGACCATACAAGTTAATGAAAGTCATAAAAATAAGTAATTAAGATCAAATAAATGTATCATGGGAAATATTATATTCAATTGAATAATTAAGAATAATTTAAGAAAAAGTAAAAATATAAAAAAGAATTACAGAAAGGTAGTAGTTAATTAATGTATATGAAAGAAGCACTCAATGCTGTCAATCCCAAACGCTGGAAAGACTTCAATGGCATTTCGATCATAATAAAATTGATTCTACTTTCCTTAAGTTAATAAGCAAAATAACAAGACAAAACAACAATAAACATGATCAAAAAAGAAAATAAAAAAGAATACAAAAACAAGTAACATAATGAGTATAAACATTTAAAAATAATTAAAAAATAAAAGTAATTAATTTAAAAACAGCTTAATGTATTGGTATACTTTTTTTTTTGTTTCTCGTTTTTAGAATATACAACAAAATAATACTAATAGAAAAAACGAAAAAGAAAAATACCTAACTATGAACAACGCAGCGCATTCCGCTGATTAGCGCTGCATCATATCTGGATTTTCGAAACCGGCAGCACGTGCTCTCCACGTGACTCCTCACCGTCGACGGCCTTCTCCGGTGGCGGAACGGAGACGAAGCGCGCGGAGAAGCCTTTGTATCCGCAACCGTCCTCTTCTGCGATTCCGTCGTCGAAGTTGAGCGCGTAACTGAGCGGATCGTAGCGGAAGGAGCAGTGGTTCTTGTAGTTGTTGTTGCTTTTGAAGCGGCGAATGACGGCGTTCCACCGCCGGCGCCACCAGTACCGGTCCTTGTTGTTCGCCAGCGACCGCAGACTCTGCCACCACAACGTCGTTTCGGAGGGAAAGCATGGAATGCAGAAGAAGGCGATCTGCGCGTCGTCGACGGCGCCGGTGGTCGCCGGTGGTAGTACCGTCATCGTCGCCGGAATTGGATTTTCTCAGTGTTTCTCTCTCTTTTTCTCTCTCTAATGTTTGGGTTTGGGAGAGAGTAGTGAATAAATAGGGTGACGGTTTTTGTGAGTGTTTGAGAGTGTAACAGATTCACGGAAATTCCGCATTTTATCAGTAACGGGTGCATAGTAACTGGCACCGGGAAATGCCGGTTCCAACTTCACTAGTCACTGCACTGTTAACCAGTTTTTATTTTTTATATTTGTAGTTTCTTTTTTGTTTTGCTTTTATTTAAGTCATTTTGACTTTTTTACTATTTAATAGATAAAGATATTAAGATACGTAATCTTTTTTAACTAATAAGAAATCATTCAAAATAAAAGATAAGTTACCAAATAAAAAAAACTACTAAGAAATCATTTCCACAAAAAAATACTTATAAGAAATCATTTTCTTAACAAAATCTAAAATAATTATTATAAAATTCAAAAAAAATTTCACATACTTCCTTTTTATTTTCTGACTATGATATTGATAAGAATTACTCTGTTTAGGGTGAATCTTCAACAAAATCCATAAAGATACATAATGTGAATATTGTATTTTTAACACAGTTTATTATTGATGGAAATTAAATAACTATATAAATTAAGTTTCAAAAAATAAATATAAAAAATTGTTTTAAGATATTTTATTGTGAGACGTAATGAAGTGTGTGAGTTTAAACCCCATAATTACTTGACTTTTTTTTTCATTTTTCTCTTATCCTTTTTATTTGGTTATATGTGTCTTTTATATTTAACTTGTAAATTTTTTAATTTATAGAAATTAAACACAATATATATAGGATTAACAATATTTGTACATCATGTTCAATCAAATGAGGTATACTCTTTGATATTTCACTATTTTCTATTGATTAAGTGGACATGTTGGTGTGATTTTCGATGAAAACTTAACCGTAAGAATTAGTATTTTTTTCTGATGCATGAATTAGCATTTTTGTTAAGTTTATGAAATATATAATTAATTTCGATTTGAATTAAATTTCTCTTTCAAAGTCAATCTCAATGGCTAGTCTTTCCTTAAAAGAAATAAATAAAGACTAAATTCTGAAAAAATATTATTAGTCTTGGTAAAATTCTTCACATTTATTTTATTTCATACTGTACTTTTCTATTTTTACATTTTTTTACCAATTCTATTTTTGCGTTTGAATGATTTGATAGTTGATATACAATGCATAGATTTTATATAGAATAAATTTTATAACTATATAGCTAATTAATTAATGTATATATATGTGGAAAATAATAAATAAATATTTTTCTGACAGGAATAACTATTTCTTAGCTTAATTTTTGAAAGAAATTACCTTCTTTTGTCTTTGTATTATAGCACGGTAGCACCCAGGTTTGAAATGGAATGGTATTTCTATATTTTTACGTATCCTACAAAAAAAGGAATTTGAAAGCACCAAGAATACTCTGCATTTCCTTATCACGAATATTGTTTTAATTTTTTACATAGAATTTGAAAGCCATTACAATACAATACGACTAAAGAGGAAGATAGGTGGAAAGAATGCAAATATGTTACTAATTATAAATACAGAACAAAGTCATAATGTCCAAATAAACTTCAATGTTAAGAGACTCCTTTTTTCTTTAGTTTATATTTATTTCAACAATACATATCTACTAAGATTATTAATTGCTTTTCATATATAGATAAAATTGATGGGTGAAGAAGATACTTTGGTATCCACGAGTATCTTCGATCTCAGAAATAAAATATATATATATATATATATATATATGCATAAAAAATATTTTAATTAATTATTCTCATTATGGTTAATCTATTCATCTTTATTATGGTCACGGACCATGCTTTGAAATATTAATCTGGTTTTCGAAGATTGCATAGTTGGAGTATATTGATCGTCCATTTAGTGAGACTCTTGTGTAGGTTGGGAGTTTGTTTGCACTGCATGTTCTAATTTAATTTGTTTATCATAGATTAATTAATTCATCAACTAATCATAAAAAATAAGGATTAATTGATCATCAACCAAAATAAAAATATTGGTTAATCATTAGTATGGCTCGGTCGTCGACATATTTTAGTTAGTAGGCATGCACAACTGTGATTACAAGAAAACCAGCCAATAATATGAACTCTCATGCCAAATCCAAAAGTATATTCCTTATGTATGTCACAAAAGATATAGAACTAGTGCAGTATTTTATTATCATTTTCATCCAAATAATTTTATTTACAATACGTTTCTTTCTTCTTTTTGAATTAAATTAATAATTTAGAAAATATAAAATTTAATTAAATAAAAATAATAATAATAAACACATGCAGTAAAATATACCGCAGAAATAATATTAGATAAGTTATTGAAAATATTAATCCACCCTTAGATTAATACAAGGCACACACACTTACACCCTCGACACCAAAGCAATTCCCTCTTTACTCTCACTTCCTCTCTAGCGGCTTTTTCTCCTTTCTAGCGGTTCATCACCACCCACCACTGAATAATTTCCATCTAAAATCCTATGTTATCCAAACAAAACAATGCATTAAATAAATAAGTAAAACAAATCTGGATATGCAAAGTCACTCTAATCACGAATAACATCAAACTCTAACGAGTAACATCAACATATAAGATCTCAACCTCGACAAGTCATACACAATAATTGTCAATGATAGTCTGTAGTGACAAAAATCGAGAGATGTCAACGTTGATCGACAACCTCACAAGCCTGTCTTAACGACACCTAATGGCGTAGGTGGGGTTTGTGAACTAAATGCACGTGATGGCGAGTGGTGTCCATAGAGGTAAGGGCAGATCCAGAAAAATAATTAAGGAAGACATCAGTGGCATCTGTATATTTAGTGGTGGGAGCTGTCCCCCAAATTTTTTTTTTAAAGAAAATTTAAAAGAACAAATAATTATAAACTATAATCTAAAGGAACAAATTCAAATGAGAGAAAAAAAGAGAAATTAAAAATTGCTCTCAAATTTTAAGACCTAAGATATTTTGGAGAAAATAATAAAAATGAAGGACATATAGGTAATTTCATGGACAAATTCAAGGGGGGCACTTGCCCCCCTTCTCCACTACTTCGGTCCGCCATGCATGGAGGGTGCTATTGGGAAAAATCCAAGTTCCACATTGGATAGCGTCAAGATAGAGTATATAAGTTGGGAACAATCCTCGTCTTATGAGTTAACTTTTGGTGTTGAGTTAGGCCAAAACTCACATTCTAAGAATTTAAGAGGTGCTCCCATTCAACAATGGAGACTTTTGGAGATGATGGTTCAAAGGAGGAAGATGCTAAGGTTTTGGGATGTGAGGAGGAGCCTTGAAGGGTGTCTCATGGTCGTTAGGAGGAACACTGATTTGTGGAAGACGTGCCGTTTTTTGCGATGGTGTGGGGGTCACGGCTCGCCGGAGACAGTAAAAGAGTCGCCAGAGTGGAAGGGAGAAACAACCATCGGAGAGGAATTGAGTGAGAGTAAAGAGGAAAATGCTTTAATGTGGAGGGTACATGCTAAGAATGTGTGCCTGATATAAGTGTATGCGTTCAACTTTCTATTGTAGATGTGAAAAATATGTTTTCACCATAATCTCCAACACCCTAAAAATAAACTCGTCTCCTAGGCATCTAAAGCTCTTTATTAAAATCCAGAGTTCAACCTCAGCCATACCATTTTCAGCTTAGACTCTATGGTCTTTTTTATCATGCAAACTTTTTTGTTCTTGGCCCAATTGAGCTAGGACTAAGTGGGTTGGACTAAGTTTTTTTAAAGAACATTTGCTTCTTTTAAAGTGGTTTATGAGATCATTAAGAAAGCAAATTTGCATTCGAGAATGTTGATTAATACGAAAAGGTTATGCAAAAACTCTTACTTTTTATACGTGTCATTTTATTAAAAATAATTTTTCATTTTCAAATTAAGTTCCCAATTCCCAAGTATATATGGTCATATATTTTTTGAACGGCTAGATTTGAATTTGTGGTTTTTTATGCAACTTACCTTCGTACTATGTATATCAGTGTTCATTTGCATTATAAATGTGTAAGAAACATCAATTGCTGATTAACAACCAGGGGTGTTCGTGGTCTGAATTGGATCGATTTTAAAGTAAAAAATTATCCGATCTAATTTCTTCGGTTTGGTCATTTGATCATCCATTCGGTTTGAATTTTTTTTAAAATCCGATCCAATCCAATCCAATTTTTTTCGGTTTGGATTGGATTGGTTTTCGGTTTTTTAAAAAGTCTAAAAATAAAACTTGTGAGACTTATTTTTATCAAAATAATGAGTATCTAACACAAACAAACACATTCATTGGACAAAAACAAACATCATTTTCTAATTTTCATTAGATAAACACGTTAATTGGACAAAATAAGGAGCAATGTATTGAATTTTTGGTTTTTGGACTATGATGGGGAATTGACCCAAGTAGATAAAGGGTAAGGTATGGTTTATAATTGGATCGGTTTGGATTGGATCGGTTTTCACCGGCCAATCCGAAAACCGATCCAATCTGGTGAAAATTTTCGATTTTTTTCGATTTTTCGATTTTTCGGTTATTTCGGTTTTCGATTTTTCGGTTCGGTCAATGCGATTTGCATCGGTTTGCATCGGTTGATGAACACCCCTATTAACAACTATGTCTTTGAGAACAATTTAGCACAGACTACAATTGCTTGTGAATAAAATCCGTATTATGTGTATATATGATGGATTTAAAAAAAAAATCATCGTATAGATACGGAGTAACTTTCTAAAGAAATAATGATTAATTTTACTCAATGAGCACATATAAAATGTATATTTCATATCTAATGGTTAATTATGATTTAAATTTTGAATCACCTAATAATTAAAAGACATAATTTGTTACCATTTATATCAATCTTTATTGGTTATATGTAAGATGAGATAACATAATCACATTTTTCCTTTTGATTGTTGTTTTTTTAATTTGACTTTGAGCTATTTTGATTTCTGACTCCTTTGGTTTTTATTTGTTAAATAAAGAAAAGTAGTGGTAAATCTAATTCTAATTCCCTCGTAAATCCTACTCTTTCTTTTTCTTCTTTTTTAACAATTCATCTAATCAGATTGTAAATTAAAAGACAATTTTAGTAAAGATTGCACTCAAGCATTGGTACTGATCCTCCTCATTTACAGCATTCACTCAGAAGAAACTTTTCAGGACTAGTGTGTCCTCTAGCTCCCTCCCTCCCTCTCTCTCTTTCTCTCCCTTATGATTTTGATTTGTGATTGTAAGACTAATTAATGTGACTTTTCTAGATAGAGAAACTGAAGCAAGAGAAATGCTCTCTCTTTCATTTTTTTTTTTTAGCTAAGTCCATGAGTCCTATCACTTTGATGCTATGATGAAATCATCACTAATCTTCAATAACCATGGGAGTAACCAACATAATTTAATCTTGGGCGGATATTGTGGTGAGTGTACTTTGGATCCCCATAATCTACAGCCTTTATCACCATGGCTTCGCGTCTTCCATCATGCTCTTGAACTGCACCAAACACAATCTCATTTGTCTCGCAGTTCTGCTCATAATAACCTTGAGGGGTGGAAGAATAACGTGTGTGAACTTGGTGCTGATGTTGGAGCTTGACCTGTTGTTGGTGCTGTTGATGTTGCAACTTGGGATGCTGTTGTTGATGTTGCTGATTATGTAGTTGAAGTTGTTGATGTTGTTCTTCATAATCACCACCCTCCCACCTGTTCAAGTAACCCCTACTTGGCTTGAAGTGCTGTGGTTTTTCAATCTCTTTGGTCATGATAGGATACGTTTCCCTAGGTGTGGGTGTTTTAGTTTCTAAAGAAGGAGGAGGTTCATCTTCATCTGGAATGACAAAACTCTCTTGCATGGGCCATGCATTGGGATGTCTATTAGCATACTGATACTGCTGCTGATACTGATGATACTGCAGTGATTTTCTTTTGGATCCTGAGAACAAGCCCCCCAGAATTTCACTCATGCATGTGCCAGAGTTCAGGAATAGTTTTCCAAGGGAAACAAAGAAGCCCTCATCTTGTTTCTCAAATTCATCTTCATTTGGAATCAAAGGAGGCCTGACTGACTTAGTAGGAGGAGGAGGCCTTTGCATTTGCTGTGCTACAAATGGTGCTCCTTTCTTCCTTGAAGGAGCCCTTGGATCCTGAAAATGAAGTAAAATTATTATATTTTCTAAGGACCATAAGATCGGCTTGGTGGTTGAAGAAAGAAGGGGGGAGAGAGAGTCCGTGGGTTCGAATTTCTCCTACTAACAAAAAACTAACAAACTAACAACTAACTGATAAAAAAAAATTATGATATTTCCCAGTTTATATGCTAGATGTTTAATAGGCATGCATTGTCAGATGCAAAGTTCTTATATTGTTAACTAATTAGAAATCATTCTTAGTATCACTTTTAAGGTAGTTGTTATAAAAGTCAACAAACTTTTCACACATGAGTGTGATTGGATGAACAGTGCAAAACACTTTTAAACTGTCATTACATGTATTATTTATTCATATACTATAACATGTTTGATAAACATATATTCTGTTCTGTGATCAAGAAAACAGAAAACCATTCAACTTTAGGATATACAGGTTATTTAGGACTTAATTAACTTAGACCAAGGAAGAAATTTATACCTCAACCAAATCTTTCTTTGAAATTTGTAGGTTTTAAACTTGTTACAATGGTTCAGGACAACATGCTATGGAAGGAAATAATTGACAAGTGTTACTTACATCTGGAGAAGAAAACATAGCCCTCACCCTCCACTGCAGCAATGCCAACATATAGCCAAAGAATGCAGCAGCAACAAGCACTACTATTCCTATAATGTTGATGCATAGCTTTTGGAGATCAACATGCTATAAAATGGTATACAAATAAAGATACAGGAGATTATATTACAGGTGGATCATACCTAAGTTGAAACTATTGTCATCTTCATCATAACTAGTGCAGTCATCTTGATGGAGTTGAATCTCTCGGATAGCATGGTTTCCTCTATCCACCACCAGAAGAGAGCAGCTACTACCAACATAAACTACATCAAAATCATTGGAAAACTTAGCATCCTCACTTGGACCATCAACATGACCTCCTGCGTAGCCCCGTTTTCCACCTGCAATGGTGGTAACCCCTGTACAAAAGGCATATCATAGAGTTAAGTTAATTAAGAAAATTAAGTTAGTGTCACTTAGACCATATAATAATTTCTTGCTTGATAAAGTATTACATTGTTCGGGCCCAATCTCCACATCACACATAGCTATATTTTTCAATTTATAAAAAAAAAAAATGTTAATAAAGTTGTCAGGAATCGGGACTACATAGTCTTAAACTACATAATAATTTCTTGCTCCGAGAGTGTGTAGAAAGATGGAATCCATTGGTAGAGGGAAATAAGGAGGTTAAGGGTATTTTAATTATGCAGAGGAGAAAACATTGATGGTCTTGTATTCTTAGAATTTCAGCATATTGGTCCATTCATTTCATTCTTATACAGGCTGAGAGTCCAAGGAATTACATGTATGTACCTTCATCACTGATCTTTCTGATGGCCATATTCAATGTGTCTGCTATGTAAATATTTCCTCTGTCATCCACTGTAAGTCCTTTAGGGTGGTTCATTCTAGCTTCTCTAGGCCTCCCATCTATGTGTCCAATATTCCCTTCAGCTGATCCAGCAAGCAATTTGGGTCTGCTATCTGTGGTTGATCCATTCATCACAGAAAAATCAACAAAATAGAAAACCATTTTGGATGGCACTCAAAAAATATAAAATCTCAAACCTATTAGGACTTTATTTATAAATTAGCTATCATATATCATCAATAAAAAAGTACATTTCCTTGGATTTCAATTAACTAGATTTAATTTTTGACAAGATAGAGTTTGACTTTGTTTAAAGAAGCTTAAGTTACTAGTTAAATATAAATAAGGTTATAGTTTGCAATTTTTTATGTAGTCCTATTCACTATCACGTACTCCAAAGATTAAGTACTCAGTTGGACACTGAAAGTCTAACTAATCATGTCAATAAGATTAAACAAATCTAGTTAAGAAGCCAACATAACAATTTCTGTGTGTGTCTTTGTATCCGTGTGTTTACATTTTTAACTATCAGATGGTGTAGTTGTTTTCAAGAAGCTTAATAAAGTTACAGAATTAAATTACAATGGATGTGACATTCATATATGAAGCAAGAATAACCAACAAAAAAGTTAAAGGACTATAGTGGGGTAAAGAAGCCAAACTGGTGTTCTATGTTTTAAGATTTGTATCTCTAGGTCTTCCTTGTTTATTTGAAAGAAAAAAGATTGGAAAACATCATGCAGGCATATTATACCTTTTTTGGGGGGATGATTAAAGGCATGTGGTACCTTAAAAAGTGGAGGCTTCCGCTTAACAAAAGTTCATTAAGAATCTTTACAACAGCTTAGTAGAATAAAAAGATGGTCCTTGAATGAAGCAAAATCTATGTACAAGGTAAAACCTCAAACAGCACACATTCTTAAAGAACAATGCTTGAATTTTGAATCTAGTACTTTGGTATAATGAAGCAAGCGAAAGCCACAATACTGAAGCACTAGAATCTTCTATACAAATCAACATGGCAACCAACAAAACCAAAGAATAATTAGATTTTAAATAAAAGACATAATCAAGCTTTTAGACAATTTCAGCAAAGGAAGCTTACATCGGGACATTGAGCCAGAGACCTTGTAGATGTTACTGTTCTCAGAATCCAGTACAAGAAATTCACCATTTGGAGATATTTTCACTGAGTGTGGCTCAATTCCAAGCTGACTTCCATCGAATATTGTTTCCACATTGTAGCCACTCTCAAATTTAACCATGGAGCGGCTGTGTTGCACTGAGAAGTATGATTCCCCATTATGATTGACCAACATGTTAGCACTTTGAAAAGACAAGTATATAGTACATGCATTTAGCAATGTAAATGATTTTACAGTGTTATTAAATCACAAGTTGTTAAGCATAGTAAGTTTGTTGGCTTTTATAATAACTTCTTTAAAAATCACAATAACCATAATTTCTTATTAGTTAACGGTGTAAAGCTTTTCACAGTGATAATGCATAGATTTTATTTAAATACATTCTACTAACATGAGAAACAGGAAAATGAGAACTCAATGGAAGATCTCTACCTCTACCAGGTTTGGTTGTGGACTTTACACTTAGTGACCATAGCCATTTAAGAAGAGCAGAAACCACATTGGAAACAACCCCAGTAACAACTTCTGCATGTCACATGAAATTTAAGTATTTAACTCATGAACAATAATGGTAAGAAAATTTAACTCAAGAAGGACATAGTTTGGAGTTTAGACTTTAGAGTTTGTTGCACTCACTAGCAGGAGGTGGTGTGGCTGAAGTTGGAGAGAAGAGACAAAGCACAAGTACAAAGCCAAAAAGCAGAACAGAACAACTCTTACTCATTGATCCTTTACCTCGGTTTAGAGCACTCCAAATGTGAAATGGTCATACATGACATATCACTTGTATATGGATGTCTAATATAAGCTATTCTTCTTCACATGAAATGAAATAAGTCCCAACCCTTTTTCAGAAAAAAGTAAGGATTAAGGAAATAGACTTGTAGTGTTGACAGAGACTTGACAGAGAGGCAGAGGAGACAGAATTTAGAACTGATAGTGAGATGGAATCATAAGGATTTGTGTTTTTGATTGTTGTGTCCTTATAAGTTTACCCGTCAAGGTGGTTCCACAAAGCTTGAGTTTGCATAAGTTTCTCATTTCATCTTTGGCTCCACTCCCAAGGGTAAGCCAACAAATAAGTCACCACATGCCATTTTTTTACATTAAGTTCTTGTATACATTCATAAATTTATGTGACATACTTTTATGAAACTATCACATGATGTGTTAACACTTTAATATATTATTAATAGGTTATTTTTCGTGTAGGATTAATCGGTGCATTGTAATTTAAACAGAAATATCGAGTTTAAGTCTTAAATATATAGTTAAGTTAATTTTTTATTAAAGAATTTTGTTATTTATAATAATTATATTCGACTCAAACAACATTATCTGATAAAAGATACATATTATATAAAAAAAATATTAAAAGGTTAAGTTTCTTAAATATGGCTTATATTAGTCATGTTTTATCAATTATTTGGCATTACTAACTTAGATAATAATGTGAAATTTTATATTAATAATGTCTCAACGATGAAATTTAAGAAGATATGGTAATGATAATAACTAACTAAAAAGCAATTGCTCAAAATTCAAGACAACTTAGGATAGGCTTAAATGAGATTGATATATCACAATCACAGTTCAAAGTTCTATGTCTATGAATGTTCCCTCAAGGTGATTTCAAACCACGCATATGGCATATACAAAATTATAATTTGTCTTAAATCAATGTTTAAACCACCACAAATTCCTTAATTTATTTCATTCCATGCCTAACTACTTGCGTTGCAGCTAAGCTATATTATTCCTAGATGATAAGTGTAAGTTAACCAACAAAATAAAGGCAAAACGTTATGGATCCAATACTACTGAATATTGTGTGGCACAATGACTCATAAAAGAGAGTTCCATCAAATTAATTACAAACCCCAAAGCAAGAGATAATTGCTTTTTTTCTTTTTAATTTTCATGCTCTCTTTTTCTTACATGAATACATGTCACCTTGCTAATATGTGCTTCTTTGGTTAGATTTCTTACTCAATATTAAGGACATATGTTGATGTTTTTGTTAATGTAAGCTGTCATTTTAAGAATTTTGTTTTACAAGTTCTTCGAATCTGATTTTCATTCTTTTCATTTTGTTGTCTTTGGTGGTCAAAATAGAAACTCAAGTTCTTTTCTTAGTCAAGCATCGTGTAACTATTACCAATCATGACAGTAAAACCTCTTTTTGGTGTATCATCATCATTTTGAATGATTTGGGTGCTCTAATGCCTGCACATGCAGAATTAGAGGCTCCATTGCTGCTCACAAAATATAGTTTTGAAATTAATATTTAGATACAATAATAGAGTTTAATTCGTAAATGATATGAACCAATACGGGGTTCATTGTTTTTACGGATCGTCCTTGAAAAGGCTTCTTGTTAAAACATAAGAAAAAGGTACACGCCAAGTGTTTGACGAAGAAAAAATAAAGATAAAGACAATATAAAGAAAAGTGCAGAGCAAAATTAATGAATTTAACATGAACAATATGCTAAAAAAAATAGAATAAAAATAAAAAGGCGGGAAAGACAAGAAATGGAAGAAGACGCCACACCTTATGAAAAGTGATAAGTCCCGTGGGGATTCGCCACAAAGATTATAGTAACCTTTGATAAGAACCAATGTTTGGTCCAATCAAGAACCCAAGAGGAACTTCCTCTCACACACTTTTAAAAGTGCAAAGGTTTTATTCAATTCAAAGGTGAGTACATAAGACAAATGAATGTCTATTTATAGCTAACAAGTGGTGTCTCTCTCCTTTTTCTCTCCAATGTGGGACTTTAGTTACATGTTCCTTATACTAAAAAAATGTAATTCATGCTTAACTTTATGTCCCAATTTCATCATCATAGATGCATAATTTGGACTTGAGACTAGAACTACAATTTGTAGGAAATCTTTAGAGCTTTCAAACGCATCAAAGAATGCCTAAAACTGATATCTAAAACTCAAGTTATGTTCAAAACATTGGAGGCATCTAGGCTCATCACTCATTAGACTTTTGGCTCTTCACTCATTTGAATCAATTGGAGTAATCTGAACTCTTCTTCCGGATTGGTGTTTGAACTCAAGACAAGGTTGATATGTTGACCCAATGCCTGAGAAAGGAAGTAGTTCACTTCATGATCCAATGTTTCTTGTGCTTCCTTTGATCTTGCCCTTGTCATGGGGCCTTGCAATTCTTGGTCCTCATCAGTAAATATAAAGAAATTTATATTGTCAATCAATTAAAATTTATTATTATTTTGAGGTTTAAAGTTATTAATGTAATAATTAACAAATTTATTGTGTTGGAGATCTCAAGTATGACCTAAATAATATATATATATATATATATATATATATATATATTCTTATCTCATGCATCAATTAATTTTTGAAATAGACTTTACCATATACCACACATTACCTCCAATAGCTACCAATGATTTCAGTTACTGCTTAAATATTTACCTACAATACCTAGCTAATTAACTTGCATTCATCGTCCAGTTTTTAAATCATTGACACGGTATTCATTATAAAATCATTGAAGATTGAACCTAAAAGCAAGTGTCAAAGGGGAAATTGATCCATCTGGTGAGACAATAAGCATCAGAATTAAAATAGGAATGAAGAAAGCGTATTTATAAAAAGAATAATAAATAAGAAGTTAGCGCACAGACAAAAAATACAAAGTAAAAGTTTTCAAATAAATTAAGAGGTGATGGATTAGTAAGCAAAGAAAAAGATAAAGAGAAAAACTTATGAAACGAAGAACATCATCTTTCTTAAGATTCCCAAATGCGGTTGCCAAATTTCTTTAGGAATCTTAGCGTTCCCTTTCTTTAGAAAAGAAAAATGTTAAAGCGCTATCAAATATATTTGCATTCGTTTACCCGCGTTAGGTACAACATTTTTAGTAGAAGTTGTTGCTTAAAAAATGAATCAAAAGATATATTGTTTGATCAAGTTATAGATTTTCTTTACAGCATTGATCAAGTTATAGTTAGTCAGTTAAAAAAATTGCCATTTAAATGAAACAAATCTAAATAAATATCAGTCTGCAGCTTTATGTTCAAAAGTATAAATATAAAAAGCTATAAAGACTACTAAAAACAGCGTTTTCAATGTCGATTATTTGATCCATTAAACGTCGGTAAATCCCTAAGATTTCTTAACATAAAATAATTATCACAACAAACCATTGCAAAAAGTAAATCATATATCATTATAATTAATTCCCAATTATATTAATGGACAAATTTTTTCATCTTCAATATTATCCGTTAATGAAAATCATAATTTTGAACCTATTATTCAGACCAAGAGCTGGAACGAGAAAATACACATGTGGAGAAACACAAGAGAGCAAGAAATTAAAATCAATTAACTATTAAAAGATTGAAAAAAAAATTGTGCTTTTGGTTTTACTTTTTTTTTTAAATCTTATTATTTATTTGTTATCTTTTTTATTGACTCTTTCATAATTTTAAATGTTTTTTAAAAAAAATTCATAGTCCTTTGTAATCATGTAAATCCATAGGGTTCGATATATGTGCATGCTTTCATGCTTTCATGTGTGTTTTGTCATTCACTGGGACTAAGGCAAGTGCATATTTTTGTAGACGTTTCCAAAGGCGTTTACATCATTTCGAGACACAAAACACAAAAGACTCAAATTTGTTATTTTTGTGTTTTATTCATTGGAATTTATTCGACTACATTTACAATTGGGAAATAAACAAGCTCTAATTTTGTGTTGTCCTTTTCAATCTTATATAATCTATTCAAATCTTACAAATTTATGTTATGAATCTAAAAAATCTTATAAACAAAATCTTTTAAAATTAACAGAATATTTTTTATACAATAGTCTTTTACAATTCTAATTTAATACATCTTCCTTATTTTAAAAAATTTTCTTTATTTTTTCCATATCAAATAACTTCAAATATTATCACACTTTGTACTCTTTTTCTTTCTTTTCTCCTTTTTTTTCCCTTCTTTTCATTCTAATCTTTGAACCAAACGTACCGTTAGGTTCACGTACCCAAATAAGAAAAATAATTAACTATAGTTTCGAGCAATCAGCGATGTTTACATCTTTTACCCATCTGTCGTACTCGAATACGTACGTGCATGCATTGTTTCTCAACAAATAAACAAGGATTTGAGACGTGAACAGTGCAATATAGTAAAATTTGTCCCTTTATAATTTGAAATATTAAGTTAAGACGTGAACATAACTCTTAAAAGTGTTCACACTTCATACATCAAGCGATTCCTCATATTTCCCTTAAACAGTATTTTACTTTGATTTCTCAAACGGGGATATGAATATGATCCCATATCAGCTATTGTTTTGGCAGGCCAAGGATACATTCATGTCGCAAAACAGTTTTTTAGTTCTACTAATTCCTTTTTTTCTCCTTTTATTTTCTCACTTTTTTTACCTTAATATGTCATCACTCAAATACAGAAAAAGAAGGATGCTACCCCTGAATCAAGTTACAACTTACAACAACATAATTGAGATGTTAATATTATACTGGGCAAGATATGCTTTTACCAAATTTTATAGTTTTAAATTGAGTTTGCTTTAAATATGTTTACCAAATTTTATAGTCTTAGACATTTAGTCCTTTAATTTTTTTATTTTTTTAGAATTTTAATTCTTATAAGGATGAAAAAAGAACGGATGAGAGAAAAGTTGTCGATTCGAATCTCTTCTATCATACATTTCTAATAAAACTAACAAACTAACATTTATTTGATAAAAAAAAAACTTAGACTTTTAATCCAATTTTTGTTTTATAGTTTTGCTTCTTATAATTTTTTTAAATGCCTTTATTCTTATTTAGTGAAAATATAACATTTAAATACATATTACATGGTAATCACTTTGAGATGACATGTGGGTGACATGTCAAGATGCATGAAATTTACGTCATCTATAAATACATGTCGCAACATCAGTGTATGATAATAATAATTATTTTCAAAACTTTAAAATTTTGTAAATTAAAACTAAAAATCAATAAAAAAAATCTTGTCGAAACTAAAACCAAAATTTTAAATTTGCCATATTTGAAGCTACACTTTTAAACTATATCAAAGATATATTAATCCATTGAGTTTTCTTCTATTCATTCAAAAGACTCATTACAGTATCTTGAAATCTCAACTTGAATCTACATTTCAGATTCAAGCTAGAACAACAGGACAAGAAAGAGCTTACTAGACACTGGGGGGGACTAGTCCCTACAGACAGCTTATTTATGTACCAAGAAAATTACAAAACAAAAGGTGAATACGACAGGTCGGCAGCACTTGTCAAGAAGCGTTGGAGAGTATCACTATACAAAATGCCACCATTTATCATCCTGTGTAAGGTTGACCTACCATATAATCTCACTGGTGCAAAACTAAACTAGATATATAACTACTAGGAGATATAAGGTTGGTTTGGTAGTGAAGGGAGAAAAGAAGGAGGAATAAGTGGTGGGTTCGAACCCCCCTCTAACAAAAACTAACAAATTAATAACTAATATTTGTCAATAAAAAAAAAAAAAAATATATATATATATATATATATATATATATATAACTACTATAGCCAAAACTCATTCATACATGATAGATCATTCCCACCTCTAAGGTAGATGCATGAGGTATACTCAATGCATATGCTGGTCCTCTCGAGTTTCTCCTTAAGAAATCATATCCATAATTGATAACAACTTTTTTCAACCAGCTTGATCCACTTTTTGCTCTAACATATGAGTGACTCAATATGAATGCCATTCCAGCCTCTTTTGCATCCATTAGCTCAAGCAACTCCTCTCTTGCATCCAAATCAATCTGTGGACTGTCTGGCACAACAAACCTCACTCTCTTCCTCACTTTCTCAGGAGAAGACTTAACCTCCATCAACTCTGAAGGACCTTCTTCCATTTGAGAATCTTGCTGATCATCATCTTCAGTCATCCTTATTGAACCCTCTAAGTTTGATGCTGAAGTCCCCACAACTGTCATCTTTGTATCTTCTTCAAAGCTCCCAAATCCTAAGCCATATTCAGATGCATCTGATCTGATGAATTCAGCTATGCTGCAAATAAGATCCCTCTCAAACTCAATGTCATCCTTGTGAATGTCGCGGTAGCCATACCGTGCTATGCACCGGTAAAGTCTATACTCCTTTGGGCCAACTCTACCAACCAAGAACCTTTCTTCAGGTCTAACATGTGGCACTTGGACTGATTTAATGCAGAGGAAGATAACAACTTGGTGGAAGGCAGGTAGATTGGTAACAAAGTGGGAGAAAATAGCTGGGATCCCAGATACAAGCTCAGTGTGTATGAGACCAATTCCCTTGACCCTGACAATGCCTAGAGAGGGGCCTAAACTGAGGAGCCAGTTGATTGGAACCTTGTTTTGAACATCAAACTCATACTTCTTTAATGTGCCATAGTGCCACACATACATGGAAATAAGAAATATGAGGGAGAGGGCAATAGGGACCCAAGCCCCCTCAAGGAACTTGATGAGGGATGCTGAGAAATAGAGTGCTTCAATGGAGCCAAAGAACACTATGAAGCAAACTGCTAGTAATATGTTCTTGTGCCAGCACAAGACTATAACTAGAGACATTAAGCAAGTGGTCACCAGCATGACAGTTATGACAGCCAAGCCTGTTAAAGCAAAGAAAACAAAAATTCATTTAAAAATAGTTTAATTTCTAAGTACTTTCAGTGTAAAAAATTTAACACAGTCAATCCGAAGTATATATCTTATTTGATACAAAATCTATTTTTTTATTGCAGATCCATCGTAATAATGAGAAAAATTTCGGCACATCCACAAAAACTGATCAATAATATCAAAATCAGATAAATTGACCCAAATCAGCTTACTAATGGGATGGCCAAATACATTACCAAATTTTGCTTTGACCAATGATCTAATTAGAGGAATAATTGGAACTATTTTATCAAGCCTTTCCATAACAATTTTTATTAGAAATGAATTTTGCAACATCTGACTTGGTACCATTGAATAAACTTATTGATTGTAAAAATCTATAAATTTATCATACATGATGATTTTTTTATTGAATGACAATGTAAAATGCTTTACACTATTAGTGTATACACTGTTTACTCTTAAAAATATTTCAAATTTAATCATGATCAATTAAAAATACTTCAAACATGATCAATTTAAGTTATCAGGTTCATAGGCATCATGAAATTATGAGTACCTGCTGCATTTCCCATGCGTTTAGTATCTCTAAATCCAACTGTAATAGCCAGGCAAAGCAGCATCAAACTCCAGTTGATCTCAGGAATGTAAATCTGGCCATGCATTTTGGATGATGTGTGAATTATTTTAACTTTGGGGAAACATCCCATCGCAGAACATTGTTTGATTATGGAGAAAGTCCCTGTGATGACAGCTTGACTTCCAACCACAGCTTGAAGTATGGCTATTGCAAGAACAGGCCATCTAAGTTTTACTGAAAAGAAGGAAAATGAAAAGTAAGCCAAGCAGCAAACTAGACACTATTATTTCTTTGAATATGTGCTTATAGAGAAGATGCACAAAGAACTTACCAGGTACAGATACATAGAACCCAATTCTATAGTCACTTTCAAGGGAATGATGTCTGGAAAGATATGCAGCTTGTCCCATATATGCCAGGATTAAAGAAGGGTATACCAAAAAGGTGAATGCAATCTGCAAGTAAATGACTTTAGTTAAACTATTGATTATCATATCACCCCTTGGCTTCTAATCAAGTAACCATCTACCAAAGCATGATGTCCATGAATGATGCATCTATATGTATTAATAGTCAGTTAATGATTTAAAAAGAAGTGCAATTTAATTTGTTGTGCATAATGCGGCGGAATTTCCTTCTGTATGAAATCAACAACTTTGAAAACTAGTAGAAATGTTACCATAAGGTTCAAGCGTGTTAATTATTGGGTGGTGTTACTATCACAAATACAAACAAACATACCACAAGATTCCGTGCAGCAAGTGTGAGGGAGATGAAGTACAATTTTTAACTGCCAGCATCTTCTTTCAATAGAAAGAATCTTATTTTTTTCCATCTTGGCTTTTGTATAATTTAACTTTTGACCTTAAAAAAGTCGGTTCTGTCTGACTCAATACACCAAATTTTTCTTAATAATTGTATAGTTATTTTGTGTTTAAAATATTAGATATCATTAACATCAAATCACAATGAGACATTATTGCTTACAACCTTGGCTGTCTTACATTTCTGCACATGGAAAGTATAGTTTAATTTTGGAGAAAGCACAATCAACTTCAAAAAGTAAAAATTCTGATCATAGTTCTTCATATAAAATAAACTTAACTAACAATAGAGTAAAATAGTACAAGTAAACATCATTAACATAATTGTGCTATGTACCTTAATTGACAATTGTGTAAAGTGTCCTAAATCAGCATACATGGCTTCTGAACCTGGAACACAAAGATGATAAGATCAGAGAAAGACAAAGCATATGTCAAGCAAAAAAAGCAGATTAGTACAAAATTTGCTACACTTGCTCCATACCTGTTATACACAGTAGAATTCCACCCAAGGACATCCATCCTCCCTTTTGTGTCTTTTTCAGAAATTTGAACATGTAATATGGGGAGAGAGCTTCATAAACATGTGGATTCCAATGGAAGATATTATAGACACCAATAGCACTGATACATAGCAGCCAGGTCAAGACAACAGGTGCAAAGAGACTCCCCACACGGTGAGTGCCATAATGTTGAAGGGCAAACAAAAATATCAGTATTACACAAGCCACTGGAACCTCCACATCTGCCATAACCAATTAACCAATAATTAGCTCCAATCTAACACATGGAAATTTTCTAGTTTTTTTTATTGTCATTATAGATATCCATGCACTGGACTCGAACCCAGTCCCTTTATTTCATTGTCATAAGAAAATTACAATAGTCAATAGGGACCAAGGCTGCTGGTATTTTCTAGTTTTAATGTTTGTTAAAGAACATATACTATAGAGAAACACCAGAAATCCACTAAGTTTGGCTTAGTGGTGGGATTTCATAGTTTGTACGAAATTCTAAGTTCGATCCTCTGTTATAAGTGTAAAATAAAAGAAGAAAAAAGAAAACATAGTAGCCTTTACAATTATTTTCTGATTGCTTAAAGCAGAGGCTGATAATTATATCATCAAGTGGACATATCAGAACACATTAGGGGAGCCAAGTGTTATTATCACCCTCTAGAAAAATGACTACTAGTAAGAAACCAATAAACAATTGACGGCAATTACGGAAGACATTGTAAATCCAGTAATTGAGGCGAATAACAAATATCTTGTTATTAAAGTTGTTAAAATAGTGATTCAAATGATTTTTTATTGAACACTAGTATATGATACAGATTTCAAGTTATCCAAGGAGACAAAAGTTAGGTCAATTTTAAAAGTATGATTAGGGTGGCTTTCATTCTAGTATTTCAATTTCAACAGCATCCATTCTTTGAAGTTGACAGAATTAGGTCTAGATTTAATTGGGGCAGTGGCACCATAGATAATCATTATCTATTACCAATAGTGGAATTGTACACACTGTCCATGACCAGTCTAATGGTGGCCATACCTAATTTTGTATCCAATCAGATACCATCAGATGACTGCTCAAGATTGATCCACAGGGATTTATTCATCCAAACCATAATGCTTCATATAATAACCTATTGAAAATTCAACTTTGCAAGGGAACTATTTTTTTATACTTAAAAAGCTCTGACTAGTGGGGTTAGGCTATATATACATATTAACCATGCTTTTCATGAGTACTTTTTTTTTATTATAATCAATATAGTATCAATTACGTATTCAAATACAGTTTTACCATGACAGTGACTTGGACTTGATCAAAGAAAAGAAATTTCCTCTGATTTGTATCTATGAGGACCTACAATTGTGCATGCACTTGTCTTTTGGTTCTCCCTTTTTGTCCACTAATTGGAGGTCCTGTGATGGTTCAAAACAGATCTTATTCATGCATTAAACAAATCTATTGTGATGCCCAACTAGAATATTTTCATCATTAATTAATATCTTCGCAGCATATATGCCGTTGAGGGGGCCAAAAATCCTAAGAGAATGCACAGCCAGCTAAGACAACTTCAGTATCAAATATTACAAAATAGTACACAAAATGAGAATTATTCTAAATTTCTATATTATTGTGGGAACATATTCCCGAGATCGATTTGTTCAAGATACCAACCGATTTGAAACCTACCCATCAAAGCTAAATTCTGAGGAATAAATTCAAAACGTTTTACTATAGGGTTATCTGCAATTGTAAGCTAGATACATAGTATCTGCAATAAATAAATAAATTGATGACTGAATGAAGAATCTTATTGTATATTAACAAAATTTGAATCCAATTATCTAAAAGACTTGTTGCTTAGCTGTAAATAGCCCTCAGGTGGTTAAAGCTTAACCTCTGTTAAACTAGATTATGTTAATACTGCATTAAAAGTTGAGAAATTCTATGTACCCTTGAAATTCAAAGATTTTGGTACTGTTTTGAGAAACTCTCTTTCTCTTGTTGTGTTCAAACTTCAAACTCATTCAACTATTAGGCAAAAGACATCTTATATAAAAATCTTCAGATTTCTGTGGGTACCATAGCAATCCTCAAGGCTTATGGAGAAGAGAAATGAAAGGCCAAGAGAATTTGAGAACAAAACTATTAATTGTTTGTGATAATAAACAAAACTTACATCTGTGCTGTTCTTTAGACATGGAAAGCTCCAATCCTGACACAGCAGAAAAAACTGCACAATGACAAAAAACCACACAACAAAAGTGAGTTAGTTACCACGACCCCCATACATGTAGCACTGTTTACAACCAAGGTTTTAAAAAAAAAGGTCTGTTTCTGCAACCCCAATTGTTTCGCAATATCAAAACCGCGACCGTAATTTAAATAAAAAATCACACAATAATATTATTATCATAACAATTCAAAAATCCGAAATTGCTGCATTTGTCTGCAATTTCTCGCAATACCAAGGATTACAACGAAATTGTGACCGTAATTTAAAAAAACCTTGCTTGCAACAAAAATCACACAATAATATTATCATAACAAAATACCAGAAATTGCTGGTGTGAGCACACCATCCCCAATAACCATGCAAGTCCCTATCAAGGCAAGAACAAGCAGCACCCTTTGCAGCACCCTGTGTTTCTCCAACAAGTTCTTCAGCCCCAACCCAACATTTTTCTTATCAACAGGAACAGTTCCATTATCCATGGTGTACTCAGTTAAGTCCTCATCTGCAAGCTGAGTGTTAGGCAGCAAGCTAACCCGGGCGTGGCGACACAGCAATGAGTAGAGTGCAAAGGTTCCTCCTTCACCATTGTCATCAGCTCTCAGCACAATGAACACATACTTGAGCAGTGGAATCAGTGTGAGTGTCCAGAACACAAAAGACAACACCCCATAGATTTCTTCATTGGTGTCTGAATGCTGAATATCCTCAGCAAAAGCGCTTTTGTAAACGTAAAGTGGGGAAGTGCTCAAATCTCCATACACTACCCCCAAGCTTTGATAGGCCAAAGTCAACACCGTCTTCCATGATTCTTCCTGCAATCACATCACCACCATGAGTCCATGACCATGATAAAAAAAAAAAAAAAAAAATAACTAATAATATTAACAACTAACATTTTTGATAAAAAAAATAAATAACCACCATAAACATGGTCATTTGATAATCATAAAACTTAGATTATGAAACAAGACAAAAAAAAACATATTTTGTATTCTACAAAACTAAGTTAGCTCAAAGTGTCACATGGGACACACATACACCCACATGCACGCTCGGGCACAAATACACACCTGGCGTTAGTCTTAATTACCTTAATTGTGTTCCTGTGGATCACAGACTCAAGATCCATGATGGGGTTAGATTTCACAGAACTAGACAGCAGCAACCATTATTTGTTTCTTCAGCTAGATAAAGAAGACCCCTCACTCAACAACAAGTCAATGAAAAAAACAAAAAGAAAAAGGGAAAAGGAAAAGAAATTCAAGAGACAAAAAGTGGCTTTGGTAATGGTACAGTGTAAGCCCCTGCTGCTATTTTTTCTAGTTTTCTTCTCCCACCATCCTCTTTTTGTTGGTATTTTAATATTAATATCTATTAAAAAGGGTGTGCTGTCGCTCAAATCAAGAGGTACAAATGCAGAAAAAAGAAGAACAAGCACGAAGCACAAGCAACAGAGGAGTTTTAGAGAATGGTGCTGTGACGAGGAAGGGGTGTTGGTGTTGGAGGGAAGGACTAGTTCAGAAAACTAGATTAGAATAATGATGAGTGGGTGGTGGAGTGTGTGTTTTATGTGTTGAAGAGAAGAGAGAGAGAGAAAGAAGCTGTGTTTGTTTGTTTGTTGTGTAGTGAATGGCAGTGGTGAATTGAAGGTGGGTTTTTGGTTGTGTAAAAAAGGTGCATGTGTTTTATTCATGAGCAATGATATTAGGAGATTTCATGAATTTTTTTCTACAAAGAAACTTGCAAGGAATTTTAGTATTTTATAAGTTGTACAAATTCTATTTAATTAATTAAATTAGACTCTTAATAAACACATCATCAATTTAAATATATATTTTTATCACATCATATTACTTATTATTTTCAGTAATTTCAAATATAAAAGGAAGAAAAATTGATTCCTACTAATTAAGAAAATTAGTTAATCACATTTAATTATACCAATTTTAATTAAAAATTAAGTAACTTATTCTTTATTAGAATTTAATACAAAAAATAGAACTAAAAATTCAATTAAATTAAAAATATTTAAGTGATAATAATATTAAATAAAATAAAATTACTCAAAACTTTCTTATATCTCTTTTATATTTAAGATTGGACAGAATATATATAAGGACGAATCCTAGTATAACGGTAAAGTTGTGTCTTGGTGACTTATTAATCATGAATTCTAATATGAGAACAGACTCTTTACATATGGAAGGGTAAAGTTGTGTGTAATTTCCCTCCACGTAACTGCACATAGTGTGGAGCGGAGCTTCGGACAAAGAATTCCTTAGTTTTTTATCGGACGGAATATATTTATGTTTTTTTTCTCTTTCAGTGTGTTAAAAAATGGAGTGTCTAAGTATGTTTTTCTCCTTTTATTTATTTATATATTTTAATCTTAAGTTTGTGTTGGTTGTTATACCGTAGTTGAGATTCTACTTAGGAGAATATTTGGGTGCTGAATGAAACATCAACCGAACAACTACTACTATTACACATTGTTGTTTGAGAGAGATGAGATGATATCTAAGTTTGAAGGAGGGTGGGTCATAAGAGAGACGGAGCAGTAGCATTAACAATCTTCAACAACATGCAGTAAATGTGACAGTTTTCAACTTTGGACAATTTGGACTAGTATGATGATGCTCACCTAATTTGAATGCTTCAGAAATTAAGTGTCATTTAAATATACCTTTACTTTTATTATTTCAAATTACTTATTGATTAAGGTACGGTTTGTATATTTTTAAAATATTAATTATATTAGTTGTGTTAAAATATTTCTTTTACTTAAATACTATATTGAAATGTTAGGTATAATTATTAATTGTTAATTTTTTGACTAGATAGGATCATTAAATATGAATATGAATAATTATTCAACTGGAATTTAATTTTGACAAGAAAAAACTCACTTCAATGAAAAGAATTGAGATTTTCTCCTAATTACTTTTATTTATAAAAAAAATAATAGGGTGGGATGCCGATTTGTGAATGTAACTACTTGCCCTATTTTATGAGTAGAGAAATTAGCATTGATTATTTCATGTCAACTTTACCATTTAATTTATGCATGTTTTAAGAGGAATTAATGAATTCAAGAGATAAGAGGTATAGTAGAAAATTAATTTAAAAAATATGAAAATCAGAATATTAATTATATTTTTTTTTAGTTTCTATATCACAGTCTTGAACAGTAAAAAAAATAGAGGAAGAATTTTTTTTAAAATAATATTTTTAAAATGACAAATAGTTTAAAACAAATCAAAATTCATAAATCGATGGGTAGGTAACTTAAAATCAAACGAGAGTTTTTTTTTTTTCATCATGACTTTAATTTCGGTTGGAGAATCCGATTAATCATTTTTATTAGTTTTTTTTAATTATGTTTTATTTATTTATTCAAGAGATTTAAACTCAAGATCTTATTTAAGGAGATTGAAATTATTACCAATCAAATTAATAAATAATCAAAGTTTTTTCATTTTCAACTTTACCATTTAATTAATGTTTTAAGAGGAATTAATAAATACAAGAGATCACTAAAAAAATTTATATCTTGAACTAAAGTTTAATAGTATGCCCTTATAATCTTTAAATTAATTTATTATCTAAGTGGAAGCCCTTTTTTTAAATTAAAAAAAAAAGTAGAAACTTGCACAAATTAGCTAATATAGGCAAGTCCTTGTGGAAAGACCTTATATTTAATATATAAAAAAATAGCACACCGATTGGTATGTTTGTCAACAGTGTAACATTGAGCTTATAGTTTATTACTATTTTTCACGTCAGTCTTAAGATAAAAATAGATTAAACTATTCAAGAGATACTTATGACCTAACTTACATGACTCAAGTCAAATCATGCTTTGTAAAAAAAAAAAAAAAATAGGACTAAAATAGTCAAACTCTTTGTCATTCAAAAAATATTTAGGTCTAACAAGCTATTCTATTTTAAAAAATATAAATAAATATTTATTGTTAGTATTATTATTATATTTATTTATTATAATGTATTAAAATCATACATTATTTATTTATTAAAATACTAAGCATATTAACCTACATAAAGAGCTAAGATTAAGCTTATAAGTCTATTAAAAGATAAATTTATGTCTTAGGAAAAAATACTCATTTGGTCTCTATAATTGCATAAACTTTTGTTTTTAATCCATAACTTGAAATTCATTCTTTTTAGTCCTGGACAAGCACATTAAGATCCCTTTGGGACGTTCTGGTTACACAAATTTGATCTTTTAATTAGTTTTTGTCAGTTTGTAATGACAAAAAGAGTAGTCAAAATGGGTCTAATTCACATCACAACCTGGCCCATCTTCGATTTGTGCTGAAAAAAATGCACTTTTCAATTAGCTTCAAAACATATTAAATCTTAAAAATATTTATATCATACAATTAAAACAAGTTGGACTCGATTCTTATAAAATTAACATACATGTTTTTATTTCTATCTTGATGTTAAGTTATCCCAAAGTAGGTCATTAAATAAACTTATCGGACATGCGAGACTTTTATGTAGGTTTGATTGATCTTTAAAATAAATTTTTGATTGATAAACTGACCAAACACATATCATATATTTTTAACCAAAAAGTTTGATTACAGGTTGGTTGGGTGATTAAGAAATAATAAAAAAAAAAAAGAGGACAAAGTCATGGATTCAATCCTTTCTACTGACAACAAATTAACAAACTAAAAAATAAAATTTGCCAATAAAAATTGTGTTAATTATTTACCCACATCAGTCAAACTAGCTAGGTATCGAATTTTGCATTTTCCAGTTGCATAGCACAACAATATTACATTTTTTATAAACATGAATGTTTTTTAATCAAAGTGAAAGGTTAATTTCTTAATTTAGAGATTGATTATGACTTTATGTATTGTCAGCGTAAAAAATAACACAGTCAATCAATTAAATTATAAAACATTTTATTTTTAATATGATATTTAAGATAATTATTAAAAAAATAACAAACTTAATATATATACTAATGTTTATAATTAGATACTTGTATAAATTTATTTTATATTATCTATTTGTCCACAACAGAATATTTAATCTTACACTATTTTAAATTATTGAAGTGAATTTTATCTCTTTTAAGTTTGTTTTTCCACACAATCCGACATTAGTTAACTTGTTTTAAGCGATTTAATTGTCTATGAACTGCTTGTCTCAGACCTCGTTAATTATTTTTACAATATAAAATATAAAGTTAGATTGCACCTAATTCCTCTAGATCTCTATCGAATCGCATCATAAATTGTATGAAGATAAGATGAACGTACCTATACCTTATTCCTCAATCGAGCACAAATTTCAAGTGATATACATAAAGATTTTTATCGCTTTTAACGTGTTTCAATTCAAACTTGTAGAGACTCAAATAGAAAAACTAAGATTTTGGATCAACCCTGAAGATTTGTATCGTGGTATTTTTCATTTCATAGAGATAGGACTCAAGGAAGATGTTCAACAAGAATATGATACTTCCTTGATTGAAATGGATCGTGCCACAGACTTTCAAATATCCTTCTCGAAATTACAACAAATTAATATGAATATATGTTTTTGGTCTTTCAAAATATATAAAATTTCAATTTTAATCCGATTAAATGTGTAAAAATTTAATTTTAGCCCCCTCTTAAAAATATGACGTAGAACCATTAACTCATATCAAGATCCACGTAACACCACTATGACATATATGATGGTGAGTGACACATTATTTCTATCCACTCAAATTAATGAACTCGGTTAAAAAAATCCAACTAAAGTAAAATATTTTGAATATAAAGAACTAAAATCCAACTTGAAAATGGACTGAAGATATATATAACCTTCTTTTTCAAATATTCGGTTCAAATTATTGAGTTGTCAAGAAAAGCCTCATAAAAAATAGACACAGGTCAAAAGATGAAAAGACTAAAATAGTATACTTAACATGAATATTCTTCACGTACATTGATGATTTGACATACTTGAGACTTATTATTTTACATCATATAAATTAAAATTATAAAAAAAAAATGAAAATTCTAAGTGAAATCAACTAGTGAGTTTGTTTAAGAAAATATTTAAAGCTTTCTCACCACTCATTTTTTTATCACTTAAACCTATTACAAACATTAGAAGTAAAATCTCATGTGTAATAGAATTTGAAATTAGCAAACGTTAACTAATACACCCGAATTATCATATTAAAAAATATAGGAAGTCATTTGATATTCATTTTTTTATATAATATTTTAGAGTATTTAATAAAATATTATGTAATCAATATCTCAAGATACACGTTATGACGCTTTCGGAGTTTCGTTGAACGAGATTTGAACAACCACTGAGAACCTAGAAGCACGTAGAACAAACTAGTAGTAGTAGTAGTAATTAAATTGTGGTCTTAAAAGTTAAAACTTAAAGTTAAAACGCATAACACATGGCACGAATCTTTTTCACATTGACGATTAAGAAGCCTCGAGAAGTTTAACCCTCACCCAAAATCCCACAAGCAATTTGTGAAGAAAGCTACGTGTGAGTGTGATGGAACCACACAACTACAAGCCCTTTGTAGTAGTAGTGGCCTTGCTTTTGTCCAAACTCTAAAATCATTTGTTAGCTACCATACCTCAATAAACTGGTATAATATAGATATTTGACCACTAGGGTCCCACGGAATACTCTTTATAGTTCTTACGTTGAATTAGAATACAATTTTTGTTGAGTATTTAATTAAGCACGTAATTGAACCTACTGCCATCATAGTTACAAAAACATTAAGAAAAGTAGAAAACCTCCACCGCATCCTTCTAACCACTCGTAATTAAAAAATACTAGTCCAAGATCCCATTAATTAGTAGTGCATGCTATCACACAATAATATTTTCCGTTCTTTGAAGGGAGTTAATAATTGTAATTTATTATTATAAGAGACTATGGAGATGATATTTGATAAGAAAAGTCATTCTTATGAAAATTATTGTGTGATAAAGTGGGAGATAAGTGAAAGTGACCCTTAAAGGGCCATTCACTCACTCTTATCCTACTATAGGGGGTAACTTGTGAACGTGGAAAGAATTGGGACAGGTGGCTTTATTGTTTGAAAGTGGCCAAGGAGTTATGTACAAAACAATTACGACAAATTGGCTTTAGTGTTAGGGTGACCACTTTCCCTTTGTCCTCTAAACTTGTGAATGGTCATGCTCTTGCCCTCTCTCAAGTTTTTGGAATATCTATTCCTTGCTCCACTTACCTCTCTTCCTATCAAATCCCAATTATCCTCAACTTCAAAAAGAAGCAAACCCCCTTTTTTTTCTTCTTCTTTTTGCTTTCTTTTACCCCCACAAAAATCTAAACCCTTTTCTTCCCACTTTTCCAAATGTATTCACATTTATATTTATATGTAAAGCATGAAACCAGACGCAAGATATATATGGTGGGTATGATCTTAAACAAAAGTGGTAAAGGAAATGGTAAGCACGCGATAAGGTTTAAACATTGCCTAGTTTGATACGTTACAATTGAATTATTAGTTTTTATATCGGTAGGAATTGAACTATTTGAATAGAAATAAGGTGTTATTAAGAATATTTATAATTAACTACTTAACTAATTGCATGATTGATAGGAATACAATTTAAGTATTTGAATAGAAATTGGGTGTTAACAAATTATTTGTTTGAGTGATATTGGACTCAATCCTCTTACAAGTTTTCTGAATAAAAAAAAATAGTTAAAAATAGAGAATCCATTGAAATTGATCAATCAGATTTTTTTATGAAAAAATTAATTATCCACAAAAATTAATCCTAAAACTAGAAAGAGACTCAAGAAACATCAAAGACTCGTACTATGTCACACTGAGCTTATCTCTTTTTTTATTTATTTATTCAACTAAATGCTTTGCATATCTATTTTATTTTCACTTATTCTTACTATCCGTATTATTTTCATTCATCTTATTTATTTCTTCTCTGCCAACCAAACATGACATAAATTCTTTCGGTGGATGCATAATACGTGCTAATGTTCCGAGTTATGAATTGAACGTTACTGATTAAAAAAGGAAAGGTAAGCTAGATCAAATCTTGAACAACAGTGAAAAATCAATCGAAGAAGGTGGTTATTTTGGCCACAAATTACTAGTGGGTCCTACAGGGCCATTTTGGAGCCCAAAAAGGGTACACGATGCCACTATATTAGACATAGACAGTATTTGACATTATCATCATTTTCACCATTCTGATCAAGCTAGAATCTCGTTCGGAATCTTTAGTGGTGCGAAGTTGATGCCACCATCATCTCAAAACTACAATCAATACCCGATAAGTTGACTGATGTAACTTTTTTGTGTGTGCTATGTGACTCACAAATTCGTTCATCTTGATCATCGACTGTGTATATCATTTCCAATGAAATTGTTTAAATCTGGGTTTAAATCCCATAAAATATATTTTTGGGGAGAGATGTTGAACTTGTGGGAAAAAAAATGGATTTAAATTAAATCTCATTAAATACATTCTCAAAGAGACAGAAAAGTTTTAAGTTAATTAAGATATGGACTAAGAATTAATTCTATAACTGATCCAAAGGGTTAAAATTTGTAGAAATATTTCTGAATCCCACCAAGAAATTAAAAAATCTAATTATGATTATTACCAAAAATATTTTAAAAAGAATTATTGGCCATAGTAATATTATCTAACTTGAATTAACTTATCTCATAGAAAATATATGTAATCTCTAAAAAAATTATTTACTATATTCTAATATATCCCACTGAAATCAAGGGAGTCCTAAAAATCCGGTTAATTAGTTTATGACAATTTTGTCAATATCTTTATGTTATCATGTACTGTATATGCAAAGTGCCAAAGTCAGATTCCAATAATTTATTTAATCAAGCATTGGTTTCTATAATTGCTATAGAAGGAAAGTCCTCAAAGGCTTACGCGGGTCGCTAGAGTGAAAAATTAAGATACTCTTAAGTTGTTTTCTATTTTCATATGCTAACTGTTGCACTTATTTATTATGCTAAACAAGTTCTAAGTAGTATTAATTCCATTCTTAACACCTTGTCTATTTTCTGACACTAAACACGTTCATTTGGCTTAGTTTTCTTCAAGAATCAAAATCCTCATAATGTGTTATTTATTTGTATATATAAATTCATTCAACGATCCACCGGCTAATAATCGTCATATTGTGCCGACTATTTTGATTTAAATATATTGTTAGTATACAATTGTTGAATAATCTCTATTGAAATTTTCTCTCTGATTATTCTAAAGTTTTTTTGTTTAAAAATAATTTTAAATTAGTGATTTCAATAAAAAAAATTAAGAATGACAATATTTTGTCTAAACTTAATTTGGATCTATACATATAGGAAACCAAACCCACTAAATTATACTATGTCTTTTTATTAATTAAATATGAGCTAATGACCTCAAATTCAGGATTATAATGTAATTCTGGCCACTCATGCTTCTTGAAAAATTTAATCCTCCATAATAAGTTATCAACTAAGCTAAGCCAGAAGGTATGATTAGATCCCTAATAATTTTTTATATAATGGATTCGGAATATCTCATTTCATGTTTTTTGAATATTAGGTGTCACGTCAAAACATAAATTATTTTGTTATTATCCAATAAAAATTAAATAAAGTATTTCTTTTTAGAAACCTTTCTTATTATAAATATTTAAAGTTGTGTATGCCTGGGATCTAGCTTGCAAGGTCTCGTACACAATCTGCTAGATTCTCTGTTTCCCTTGAATGAGACTGTCTACCTCTTTCTTTGTTTTTTATTTTATTTTTTCCAAAAACGTTAAAGTGGAATTCACTGATAAGCCGGCACTCTATCTAGACCTCATTAGGATGGAAAAGCAATATGAAGTTATACATACATGGATGCAATCAAAGGATCTATTGTTCACACAATGTTATGAACCATTTTTTTTTTTTTTTAAAAAAATAACTGTTGAAAAAGAGTATTATCTGTCTGAAACAAAGTAATTAACTTCTTTTTAATAATAAAATAGCAATATGTTGTGCTACTCACACAATCCATGATGAATCGTTATACATAACTTTTGTTGGTTTCATTTTCGTATATAAAATGATTCTTTCACTTGAGACATTAAATCAGATTCTTATTTATAGAATTTAATTAAGGTCAAAGCCATGATATAATTTTCGTTTGAAGATTTAACCTTTTTCTTTTAAGTCTAACCAATTCACCTAAAGTAAAGGCAATTATATTCAAAAACTTATTTTATGTAGTGATTAAAATTTATAATAAATAAATACTTTTAAAATTATAAATTATATTAAATTTACAATAAATAAATATTTTAAAATATAAATTATATTTTAGATTTGTGGTAAACAATTTATATTATGATACAATTTTTTAATTATTGATGATTTACTTTAAAATTTATTGAAATTCAATTTTAAAATAAAGGTGAATTTTTTTGTTACAAAAATAAATAAATAAAATAAAAGGTGAATAACAAATTGAAAGAGATCAGTTAAAAAAAAACCCTAAAAATGATCTTATTAAATAATAATTCCCAAAAATGCCCCCGTTGAAGAATAGTCAAAATAATCATTCTAATTTATATGCAGAAGATAAGTACACACTAACAGGTTGAATTTTAGTGGAAATGACTAGTATTCGACAGTATGAAAGTGATGAATCAAGTTTTAAATCTTCATTTGAAGAAGTATCAACATTTAGTTAGTGTCTGACACAAAAAGAGGATACTTGTGAAAAAAATATATAACAAATATATAATTTCAAAATAACTGCAATAAAAATTCAATACAATTATAATGTCAATATTAACCTGCTAGATCTAGTCAGCTCTTTTAGATGTTTATAAGCTTCCACGGGACATAATGAATGAGAAGAATAAGGTGCCCTACTCTCCTTGCACTATAGATCTGACAAATTAAGGATAAGGAAGCTACACTACAAAGAATGGATCAACAATCAACATCAAGAAAACAAGATATTTTACACTTGTTTATACAATATTCATACTTAGCTGCATATAAATTATCAGAGGGAGAGACAAATTAACTAGTCTTAATCATTATCATTAGTGTTCTTTGGATACATTTTTCATAAGTATTTATAAAAAAAAGAAAAGATTATGAATGTAAAACAAGTACTATAAAATATCTGGTTCTCCTGATCTTGATTCTCTCTACATTTGTGTTGTGATGCTTCCTTAATTATCCTGTGCTAGATCTATAGTGAGGAGAATAAGCCAGGGTACCATATATTCTTCCCATACATCGTCATTTATAAGGTTAAGCTTAAGCACATGAGATTAATTAAGGCCATTTTATGGGGTGGACATGCAAAACCTGTCATGGCCCATTGTCTAGCACTCCAACGTGGTTAACAATTAGTGCAAGTTTCAGTTCCAACACATGGAAATTTCTCCTTGCACGATCTGACAACCTGGTGAGTGGTGGTGGTGCCTATTAAATTCAAACCTGCAATTGAGGTTATCTATGCACTCTCTAACAAAATTGAAGGAAAGCAAGGCAATGTTTTTATTATTTTATGTATGGTGTCCTTCTATTTTTCTATAGAATGTAAATTTAAAAAATCAATGAAATTATATATATATATATATATAATTTAGTAAGTTAGTAACAAAAGTTAAAAAATAAAATATAAAACTATACTGTACATCAATTCATCAACAGCCTTCCGGAGGATTTGTAAAATGTTGCTTAATTGCTTTGGATTGTATTGAGTAAAACTTGTATCTATAATCAAATTAATTAAATAGTAAAATGAAAAAAATATTAAAAATGAATTGGATGAGATTCTTATAAAAAAATTTCATCCAATTGCAATTTCAAACATCCATTTCTACAAGGGTGTTGATCTAGTGTTTGATTTAAGGAGAATTTAGCTTAACAAAAGTTATCAAGAATTTAGACTTGACTCTCATCTTTTTTTATAGACGTGAGTTCAATTTTTCTTAATATATATTATTAATTATTATTTTTTTGGTGGGATGTTCTCTTTAGAGAGATTTCATGCATGTTGCCTAAGGTTTAATTGATTTTTTTTTTATCAATAAATGTTAATTATTGATTTGTTAGTTTTGTTAATTTTAGGTTTGCGTAGTAATTTTCCGGCTAAGCTTATGATAACTATCTCAACATTTCGTTAGCATCATGCTCCATAGTAGTGATAGTGCCTCCTTAATATAGTACTTATATTTTAGGGGTAAAGGAAAATGCAAGAAAATAAAGCAGAGAAGTTTTCATTAAAAATGAAATCTTGTTTAGTTTAGAAGTTTAGATAAAAAGAGAAATATGAGGAGGTTAATACTTTTTTTTTCTAGGTCAGAGACAATAAATGTTTTCAACCCATTGAATCTCATTCGCATTGTGCGGCTGTCATTGGGTCAAGGAAATTTTACACAGTGAGAATCCAACAATACTTTTGATTTTCTTCTCACTTGTTTGTATTAAAAAATTGTTTTCTAAAACAATTTCACATTACTTACAATAACAATGAATGTATCATTTAAAGTCTATTAAGTTTTAAAAATTGTTTCCAAAAATAAGTATTATAAAACTAAAAACCAAAAACAATTGGAAGATGTTTTTTTCCCATAATCTTCTGCTTTGTGGTCTTACCTCAAGGGTGTGGGTAATTGGAGTGGTGTGTGCAGAGGCATGAATTCTGTTGGTTTTGTGATGATTTATTCTTGATTTAAAAACTAAAGAATTTTTAAAAATAGAAAGCAAATACATCCTCATATTAGTTTCTAGTCACTTTTCTAATATTGGAAATTCAAAAAATACTTGAAAATTTGTAAATTAGGATTAAGAATCTAATTAAAATGCCCCAAAAGTAAACTAATTTTTAAACCATCACTCAATTACATCAGTTTTTTGATTATTTTTACAATAATTATCTTAAAAGGTATATATATTTATAATTATTTCTAATTAATTAATTATTTATCAATGAAAAATTATTTACGATAGTGTTGCATGTGAAAGTTAAACTCTGTATAACTAAATTGTACTTGACATGTTCGATTGTAATTATGTTGATATGATAAAAGTAGTAAGTTATTTTTTGTTCTCCTTCCTCTTTTTTCTCTTCCGTTAAAATTCAGATTTTTTAAATTAAGCAAAGATTGCGTGAAGGAAAAATAGCAGATATTTATGAAAGGTATAAGGGAAATAGAGAAAACATAAAAAATATTATACTTTCTGATCAATATAAATTAAAATTCTGTATTCTCTTAAAGCAGTATGATCAAACACTCCTAACATGGTAAGCCCAAGTTAATGCAACTTGCACAGATTTTGCCAAAACAAAACTATGTACTCTTGAAATTGGTTCCCAGTAACATCAATCAAGCGCTTCAACATGTTTTTCAAGCTATTGTTTCCAAGTTTTGAATTGCTTAACTTTGTCTAGGTTTCCCCCAATAAGTTAAGAAATCATTGTTGTCGGGTACGATGCAACTCTTCAATTAAATTCTCATCTTTCCATCTATACTCTTTATTTTTGTCGAAAAAATACAATTTTTTCTCAAATATAAAAAAAAATCTAACTAATTTTACCTTATTTAATGTTATTATTTCTAAAATATATTTTATTTAATTGATATGCTAGTTTTAATGATTATTTTTTATTCTTAATATCAAATTTCAATTAAGGAAAAATTTAAAAAATATGTTTTAATTAAAATTGATGTAATTAAATATGATTAATTAACTTTTTTTAGTTAGTGTTTCATGTTTTTCTTCTTCTTATATTTGAGAACAAAATAACATCTACTAATCGTCCATTTCGCACTCATTATTATTAGTTGACATTTACACGAGTTGTACTAAATTGGAAGCACAAATCCTCTACGGATAGTCATCTTATTTAGCATGACCCACATGATTTGAATCTAATAATAATAAGTGTGATCGAATGGAATAGGTTGGTCGCATGTCTTGTTATTAGAATATAATATTCATCCTCAATTTTGGCAACAAACTTAGTCTAACTCTCTTGTTTAAACAATTTTAGTGTCCCTTAACCGATTGCATTCTTAGTATTCCAAAATGCCAGTGACTACATTATATCGCAATTTTTTTTATATTAATATCTAATTTAGGGTATCTCCTAGCTATTAATAAAAAATTAACATATTAAGATATTCATTTAAGCTCTCACAATAAATATTTGTCCATATACAAATTTAGGAACAAAAACTCCTTTTTTTTCATATGTCAAAGACTATGAGTGTCCTATAGTTCAATTTACTGGATACTAATCATACTCATACTGTATGTATGGTTGTTGTTGGTTCAATAAATTTTTACATATAAAAAAAATTAAACATTAATTCTCTACCTTACACCATTGTATCAATCATATGAGTTCAGAAATTGATACTTTAATCACATGATTAAAAAAATTATAATCATATTACACCTTCTCAGTTGCTAATGTTACATTAAGTATGGTAATATTTGCCAAGCTGCAGATAATTTGGTGCACAAAATCCCAAGAAAAAGTGAATTGTTGTATAATGAGAAGAATATGATCAAATATGGTAGATAGAAATGGAATCATTCCTTTTTGGGTTCAACGGAGTGGCTTAAAAATAATTATCGGACCCCACCGATGACTTGATATATGGCCCAATAATGGCCCAGTGGCCCACAGCCTTCATAGCATTATGCAGGTCCATACTGGCCCAAGAAAATAATAAGTTACAACCAGAAATTCTAAGTACTACCGACGTCCATCGAACCAACCAAAGGCCAATTAATCTTAAGGATTCAGCCCCAGAGAACGTCCAATCACTTAATTGTATGCAAAATAACAAAATAGTACCAAAAATAAGATAAATTACTTATAAGTCAATAATATATATAGAGAGAAAGACAAATAGTCTATGTAAAAATTAAATTTTTTATTAATTTTTTTATAACTGGCTTATTATTTTATACTATTATCCAACAAAAATTAATCAAGCATAATAAATTTATTAATTTTATAATAATTCTGTGCCTTTCTAAATTTTTTAAATTAATAATAAATAAAAGTTAAATATAGTTGATAAAAAACGACATAATAAAAAAATTAATAATATAAAGTGGTAAAAAATTAATGTAAGTTAGAAGAAAAATTTAAAATTTTAAAAATAGTTTAAAGATATAAAATATGTATATCAAATAGAGTAATTTTCATTATTAATATTTATAGATTATTTTAATAATTATGTTAACCAATGTTTTTTAAAATAATAGTGATTTAAAAATGGTTACATTAACAATTCATGAAAATTAAACTCGTATAAAAAAAGAAAATAAATAATTTTTATTAATTATATTAAAATTTTTGCTTACAATAATATCTAATGATTTAAAATATAAAACATGTTATGTTAATAATGTGTATAAATTTAACTCGTATAAAAAGAAATAAAAAAATTAAATTTAAAATAAACATATTTTTTTCTCCTAAATTGCATAGCAATAATTCGTTCCTATTTCTATTTAAAGATTCTTTTGTCTTCTTTTCCCGTGTTGGTGAACGGATTCTGAGTCAGTGATTGCTAAAATCCAAAACGTGTTATTTGACGATTCGTGTCATGGCCTACGTGTAAACATGTTGGTTGACAAAAGTATCGGCGTATAAGGTACGTAAACTCAAAGAATTAGTTAGCGAGTTGGTATAATGTTTCTTAGATTAATAATAATTATACATTTTAAGTGAAATTAATTTTTGATTAATAAATTAAAAAATATCAATGATTTATGACCTAGAAAAAAAATACTTAATTTTCTATTATCACTTATCATAGTTTTTAGCTTTTAGTCAGCTTTCCTCATCCAAAAAAATACGTGCATTAAGATATCTTCTCTAAAGTTCTAGAACAGGAAGAATATTGTTAGAGCATTAGGTCTTAAATTTAGATTTTATACTATTTTTTGGTGGATTTTAATGTGTTACTTAGGATTGAAGATCTCTCAAGATCTTTTCTATTTTTTTTGTGGTAGTTCTCATTTTAAAATTTTATATAATTTTTAATAGATTCTACATAGACTTCACTTCTCAATATTTATTAAATTATTTTTTTCATACGTTTTTTTCTTCTTTTTTTTTCTCCTTTTCCTCAACATTAATTTTTTCTCTCCTCCCTCTCTTCGCGTCGTCATTTCTTCAGCTTCCTTCTTCTACTTTTTTTCTTTTTTCTCCTCTCTCTCTCCTCTCTTCATGTCCTTTTTTCTTTCTTATTCTGCTTCCTTCTTCTCCCTTTCTCCTCCCTCTCTCGTCTCTTCATGCCACTTTTTCTTCTTCCTTCTCATCCCTCCTCTCTTCACGCCACCCCCTCCCCCCTTCTCCTCCACCACGAACCACCCCCTTCCCCTTTGCCGTGAGTCCCCCTTCCCTCTGTCAGTATGTCTTTCTTTTTTCTTTTTTGGTCTGTTTTGTTTTTCTTCTTCTTCTTCTGCAACAACTAGTTCTTCATTTCCTTTTAGATTTTTTTTCTCCTTCTATTGGTACCACCATTTTCTGTTAGGGAAAGAGAGGTAAAAAATATTTCTTTGGGCATTGTGCATCTTCATGATTATTCTACAAGAACTGATTCTACATGCTGAAGATCTGTTCACTTTCTTTATTGGGAAATCTAGTGAAAACCAGATCTTGAGTTCAAGATTTGGAACTAAAGATGCTCTTAGGATTCACTACTTCACCTCATTAAGAAGTACTCTCAATTTATCACTTTGTGCATGAAATAACTAATACAATTTACAAGATTATAGGAAGGTAAATAGCAACATTTGTTTCAGAGATATAATGACCAAAGCCTAAAAAAATCTCTGGTTCACGACACCATTAGCGCCAGACCGGAGCTAGTAGCGCCAGAGCGGTGCCAATAGCGCGGGAGATGTACCAGAAGACCAAGTTTCTCTGATTCCTGGCGCCGATAACGCCAGAGCGGCGCCAGTAGCGCCGGAACGACGCCATTAGCGCGAGACGCGCGAAAGGGTTAAGTGACTCGTTTCTCTCTCTTTCTTCACAACAACTCCATCATCTTCTTCCTTTCTCCACTTCCTCCATTGTCAAACGAGAGAAGTTTCATAACCCCTCAACCCTTGACCAAAACTCTTCACATCCAACTTGAAAGTTGAAGGGAATCACCCAATAAGCTCGATTCCAACCTCGGTTCTTCTTGAAAATTATCATACTGGGAGATCATTTTCTCCAAGGACCTTCACAAAGTTTCGATTTTGAGGGGGGAAAAGGCGTTTTAAGGACATTCAAGCTTGGAGAAGCCGTCCTCTAACCTTCCTTGACGTTTTAGAGGTAAGAAACACAAGTTTTACCGATTATTTGAGAATTTGTTCTTGAGATGAATAGTGACACATTTGAGTTAGAGCTGAAATTAGGCTTGGGTCCTTTTAAAAAGTATGCTTAGGAGGTTGTTGTGATGAAGGTTTAACCTTGAAAGATAACTTTTGTGGAGTTTGGAATTTTGGTTATGAGGAATGTATGTATAGGAAGAATGTTGGTTAAATTGATGATATTATATTATGTATGGGTCTTGGTGTCTTCACAAAATGTGTTTAGGAGACTATATAGATGGTGAAAAGTGTTGAAGTAACTGTTTTAGCTATCTTGATAATTATTGAAATGTGGCATGGATAAAACATTAAACTCTTTGAATTGGTTTATGCAGAGTCTTAGGGAGACTCTAGAGCCTTGGTTAGTCCAAGATAGATCCTATTGGGGTCTGTAAGTCACCAATTAGGTGACTAGTCCTTATAACTTGGAAAAAGAGTAAAAAGGGGTTAGAATGGAAAAGAATAGCGTTTCTTTTCATGCAACGGTTGAGAACTGTTATTGATTGCTTGTATGCCTTTATGTAGGGCGTGATACAGAGGATACTAGTGGTTGTGACCACGAGGCCGGGAGAGTCAGTGTAACACTTAGAGTAGGTAAACTCTTTGTTTTTGGGATCTTTTCCCATTGACTGTGTTCCACCATACACCGAGGGAGGAATGATTATTGTATGTCATGATGCATGTGTATTGAAATTATATGTTACTGCCATTTTCTATTGAGAACATGTATATGATGTACACTGTGAGAATATGTTGTATGATTGATGAAATTCTCTAGCCAGTAGAATAAACTAAATATGGACTTCCTTTGGAGCCAAAGTAATGTGGAACAACTCCTTGTGGTTAATTGATATAAAAACCTGAGAGAATGTGCCCTTAAGTGGATGATCTTTCTCAGACAATATTATATATATATATATATACATATGTTATATCTGTGTTGCATTCTTGATGTTGGTAGAGCCCAATGAAATGACACATGTGTTGTGATATACATGTGATGTATTTTATGAGAGTCATGATGGCTAGATTGTGTAATGCCAATTTTGATGTTATATGTCATGGAAGTGAACCAGAGGGAGGAAAGACCTTCAAGAACTCTAAGTTTACTGAGATTGTATCTTACCCCGTGTGGGATTATATTTTGCAGGTGATGCTCAACGAGCGGATGGTGGATCCCATGACAAGAAGCCCGAGTATGAATATGGTTCTATGTGAACCTTAAACATATTATTTTGAGAGCATGTTGACTCATTGTTTGTTATGCATATATTTTGTACCCCTAAGGAAAAGATGCATGGTTGATGTACATTATTGTATATTTTGAGAGATACTGATGTATGTTGAGAGGACAGGGTATGAGATACCTTCTTGTTTTGTACAGCCATTGTGAGATACACTTATTGAGATATATGCACATGACTTATTTGGTTCTTTAGTTGTATGATGTGAGTGTTTATCATACATAATGCAAAGATGGTATTGTTGTTATTGATGTTTGATGACATCATTTTGTTATTTATTTCCGAATTAATTATCTTTAATTAATTACTGCGCTTAACGACCATAATTGAATGTTAATGAACCGGATGCATACGAGGCGTTACAGGTGACGCTGATAAATCAATTTATGAAATATAAAAAATTTGAATTTAATATCTTTAAATGTGTAAAAAGTGTGATAAATTAGTTTTGCATATAATTTAATGATCAAATTGGTTCTTAATTTTGCATCTTAATGTCAAATTGATTCTCAAAAAATATAACTTGCAATCAAATTGGTCATTAAACATTATAATTTAATTGACAAAATGATCTTAAAAATTTAATGGCATGATTAATTTGTCACATTTTTGCATATTTAAAAATTAAATTTATATTTGTTATGAGTAAATAGTCATTTTTGTCCCTCAATGTGTAGAGCGCTGACAAATTCGTCCCCAAAAGATGAAAAATTCAAATTTTAGTCCCCGAAAATAAAAAAAAAGTGTGACAAATTCATTCATGCTAACTTCCATTCGTTACTGTTAACGAAAAGAGTTTACGAGGCACATACAGAGACAAATTTGTCAGCGTTCTACCCAAAATATAATTTAATCTTCATCTTGTCTCCTTTTTTAATCATTACAAGTATAACATTATAATAAACACTTAAAAAAATAGAAAAGCAAACATAAGTTAGAACAAACATAATAATAAGCATAATTTGTTAATTGCTTTGAAAATTCTATTGTGACAACATTATGTACTGACAAAATTAAGTTGGGTCTTATTTTTTTGTAAGGATTAACTTAATGGTTTTGTATTTTAATTTGTTTGAGTCTTATATTTTGGGTAAGGTACCATCTCATATTTTTGCTTTGAAATTTCTAATGTGACAATATCTTATCTAAAATATGAGACTCAAACAAAAATGCACATTCATTAAGTTAATCTTTACAAAAAAAAATGAGACCCAACTTGATTATGTCACTACTTAATTTTGTCACAACAAAAATTTTGAAGTAACAGACATATTATACTTATTAATCAATATTATGCTTATTATTATGTTTGTTCTAACTTATGATTGTTTTGTTATTTTTTAAGTGTTTATTGTAATATTATGCTTGCAATGATAAAAAAAATGAGGAAGATGAATATTAAATTATATTTTGGATAGAGCGCTGACAAATTCGTTCCTGAATGTGTAATGCACTGACAAATTTGTCCCTGAATGTGCTATGTAAGCTCTTTCATTAACGGTAATGGACGAAAGTTAACAGATGAATGAATCTAATATTTGAATCTTTATCTTCTGAAAATGAATTTGTTAGCGCTCTACATATTCTGGAACGAAAATGATTATTTAGCTAATCAATTTACCGCTTCACACTTTTCGAACTGAGTGTCTATTTACCCTTAATAGGAAATAATGTTTGGGGAATGGGGTGTGCCCTAAAGACAGAAGCGGTGAAGGAGAAAAAGGGAAATAAATGAAATAATAGGGTAAATGGGATTTCTACTTAGTAGCAACGCCTTTTTGAGATATTATCATGCAAATTGCAAGCAATCCTGTTCCCTGTGTCAATCTTTGCTGCCTCAAATTACCCTCTGTTAGAAGTTGGCACCCTTGGTGTCAGAAAGCTTAAATAGGCTTAGATTCTTTTATGCCAAGAAAAAGGCATAGTTGAAATATACTTGCAACCTCAAGTGGAAAAAAATTCCATAAAAAAAGTTATTTTATTCATCAGATCAACAATAAAAGTATTTATGCATAGTTGAACTATACTTGATTAAGTTTGGAATTTAATAGGCTTAGGTTCTTTTATACTAAGAAAAAAGGCATAGATTTCATTAACCAGTCTTATGTAATGGTCCTTAGTAACTTTCACAGGAAATTAATACAAGTATTTTTAGGATTGAAGTAATCAATGAATCTAAATACAAAATTCCGTTATAAATCAAGAACAAAAATTTCTCTTAAAATTTTTCAAACCAATGTCCATAAATCTGATTATAAAAGTGATCTCAAATAAAAAATTATACTTTTATGGATTAGAAATATTGTCAGCTGGAGTTTCTGGACTAGAAGCATTCCTCCCTTTTGAAATGAATAGAGCCTCTTCTAGTCTTTTGACAACCTGCTCCATGGATGGACGTTGTTGCTTGAGGGCTGTACATGATAGTGCTAACTTAAGTGCAAAATCAAATGCTTCTTCAGAGTACTCTCCTTGAAGTTTAGGGTCAGCAAATCCTGTTATCCTCCCATCCCTGGTGAGTGCTTTTGCCTAAGAAATGAAGTATGTCAAACAAAATATGCACAACGGATCAATTTTTCAAAGAAAACTCATGAAATAGTATAAGATATTTAAGATTCATGGTTTCTTACCACTTTGTTCAGTGACACTGGTTTCTTCAGTTTCAAATTTATAACCTTCTTTCCCGAGAGGATTCGTAGAAGTACCATTCCAAAGCTGTAGACGTCACCAGATGAATTCACATGGTGGTTGCTTTGGTACTCGGGATCAACATATCCAAATGTTCCTCTCACTTCGGAGCTTACATACGTTTCGCCCACCTCAATAACTTTAGACAGTCCAAAGTCTGATAGCTTTGCCTCAAATTTGGACCCCAGAAGAATATTTGTTGGCTGCATGCAAAATGTAGGTAACTCTATTAAATATCCATTATCATCTAAGAGTTGTTGGACCTTTCATTGGTTTTGTATACTTGAGAAAGTAGTTTAGGACCCAAAGAAATGGGGAAAAAGAAAGTCCTGAGTGACTGTGTGAGACTTGACCTTATAATTGCATTATATGGTCAACAATTGAATAGGATTCACTAAGTTTTAGATATATAAGCATTGAACCATATCTAGATATTTAGTAACCCCAATAATAAATCTGGAACATGTCATGTTGCAATGGAACCTGAATATTAGAATGTGAGATGTTCATAAAGATTGACCTTGATATCACGGTGAACAATGCATCCTCCTTGGTAAGTATGTAAGAACCAAAGACCTCTAGCACAATCAATTGCGATTTCTAGCCTTTGTATCCAGGATAGCACCTTGTTCTTGCCTGATGTATTCAATTGTTAAATCTTCAGAGAACATGGATAGAAGAGTAAACATATTCAAACATTCATGCCAAACAAAGGTAAAATTATAATTACCAAATAGCCATTCTGAAAGGCTCCCATTGGGACATAGTTCATAAACCAGAAAAAATTCATCTCCCTCAACACAGCAACTCAGCAAAGCAACAAGATTAGGGTGTCTGACATGAGATAAGCATGTCATTTCTCTGACAAAAGTGTCCACATTTCCATCATCATTGATTATGTGCTTTATTGCAACATTCAGATTATTTGTCATTGTACCCTTATAGACCTTACCTAAAATTGAAATCCATTAAGAAGATTTCCTTATACATACAGATTCAATCAAGTTTGGACAATTTAAACAAATAAGTGGATGTCTTCAATTGGTTTGGCAAGGCAAAGAACCAAGATATTAAGTTTTTAACTCTAGAAACACTTATCCAATTCCTGTAGCTCTTATTTCACAGTAACATGTATCTGTAGACATCTAGGAAATTTAGATTTAACTGTCTTATTGTATTTTGCCATTTTGTCTAGACACATTCATGATTAGGTTAAATCATTTTTTGTCACCACCAGCTTTTCAACAAGGTGATAAAAAAGAATCTCACCTGAAGTTCCTTTCCCAATGATATTCATTTCATTCAGATGGTTAGTGGCCGCATACACTTCCTTAATAGGAACTCTGGGACAGGCAGTTTTCCTTAACATGTCTCCAAATATTACTGTAAAAAAAAAATTGTTCATGACATGAGCATAATAACCTTAATCTAAGATACTATCTAACACGAGTTTAAAATAATTGAGGACTTACCTTCTTTTTTTGGTGGGGCTGATCTGAAGTATCTACGAGACATGAAGCATGCAGTGATAAGTATTATCAATATAACCCCTATGATTGCTCCAGTCACAATCCATATATCTAATTCCACATAAAAGCAATGATGATCAAGAGAGAGGATCACACCACAATATGCATATTTGGAAGCACAATCATTGAAACATTTAAGCACCTATATTCCTCTTCATCTTCTGATTATTGCCTTCTGTGATTTGATTTTCTGCTAGAGAAAAGAAGAGTGATCGCAAACAAAGGTTAACTAGCACTTCATATAAGATAACAATCCTAATTTATGTGTACACTCACCTGAATAAATATGTTGTGCTCCAAGGCATCTCAGAACTGTTTTGAAATACATCACATTTTCAATTTTTCTGCTTATCAATGTCACAAGAACTGCAATTCTACAGAGATCAGCTTCAATTTTTTCAGTTTTGGCATCGGTCTTTCTGGAATCTGGCCCTCCTATTGTATTCCAGGTCTTCAGGCACAAAGAACATGATTGTTGACAGTTTTCATCAAAATTTCTAAGCTCATTTCCTAATCTATTCCTAACATCAGAAACCAACAAGTCAGAACACCCACCAGCACCACTTGTTAGGTTCTCAATTCCACAACCAAAAACATCATCATTAAAACATTTCATTCTAGAAAGACAATTTCTTTGCTCAGTAGAATCCAAGTAAATCTTTCCAGTTTGATTCGCCCGCCAACCGAGGGCATAGATGTAAGCATTGAATGCTGCTCCACAGAACTTTTTATGAAGGATTTCATCCCAGTCTCCCTCTTCACATCTTGAATCATTCAATAAAGGTGAAAGTTGAATTTTGAGGCTGCATCCTGTATCCACAGCCTCAGAAGTTGCCAACTCCGTAGTGGTGATCAAAATGAAGATGCAAAAAAACAATATAGATGTTGGAAACACAGTTCTATTCCAATTCCAAAACACCATAGGGAGTTCATGCATTTTAAGAGGAATTCACATTCAGTAAATGCAACTCTAATAACATGTGATCACTGATCAGTAACTAAGCGTTATAGTAATAATGACCAACACTTGTAATGAAGTTTAAGCATTTTTACGGTTGTCTGAGAATGAGAGAGACAGAAAAGAGACTCTGACTTCCTCATATTGAGCATTGGATTGGTTAACAGTCTGCAACCACTTGTTGGAAAAAGCACATAATTGGAATATCTTGTTGATTGTCATTTTAAGTGTTTGACATGCAGTTATTTTGTTTGTTATTAGAACACTCATATGAAAAGCATTTCAGAGATTTGGGTGCATCGTTCAGATGGAAACATAAACAAAACAACTAATTAACATCATCGTTTTGCTTGTTGTGTGCCATGAGCATTGTTGCCGGCCAATGCAAGTCTAAAGTTATTTAAGAAATAGAATGTTACTGTTCCTCATCCTTTTCACTTGTCGTGTTTATGACATTATTAAAATAGTTATGTTGTTATTTGAGAATTAGAAGCATCCATGCAAAACTAGATTAATAGCTAATGGAGATATGATAATTAGAATTACAAATTAACTTCCTGTTACTATATTATACAGAGACCTTCAATTTTTTCAGTTAAGATAGTCACTATTTCAGCATGGAGATTTTTCACCTTGTTTATTTTAACTTTTTAATTGAAAGATATGTTTAAGAAAATTCATAATAATTATGTAAGTTATTTGTAAAAAATAAAACTTTAACCTGCTCTAGTGCTTTTTTCAGAAGTTAATAAAAATAATTTCTTAAAAATTATATATAAAAAAAAACCTCAAAATCACGCTTTTTTAAGGTTAAAGAAGCAGGTCTAATTCACAGAAGGAAATTGCTTTCCGCACCCCTTTGTTCTTCCTGCACCTCCAAAAAGCTCAAACAGACAACAACAATACCCCTCCATCCAACCACCCAACACTGTCTCTACACACAAAAACCACCACCAAACACCGCTGTTGACCACTGTGGTGCAAGAAAGAAGTCACGCATGGCGTTGGGGACACCCAAATGTGTAAAACACAACAGCACTCTGGAAATCCCTTTCTGGAATAGTGAAAAAAAAAAAAAAATTTCTGGACAGGCATTTCCGGAATTGGGATTTTACAATTCTGCAAAGGGGTATTTTTGTTCTTTAAGGGGCGCAGGAAGCAAAAAAGGAGGTGCAGAATGCAGATGCAGGCCCAATCCTAAGTTTTTTGCGGGAGATAGAGTGCACTGTGGTGCCGGCAGTGCAGTGCAGCTTCGGTGATTGAACTCCATGACCGTGAAATGGCTTCCAAGAGCATGAGGCAATCGAAATATCTGCGCTTGTTTTGCAATTTCAATTTCAATTCCAATCCTTTAACCCATCAACGCTTTTCGCGCCTAGACAGCACCAGAGAGAAAAGCACCATAGGTTTGAGGCAGCTCGTTAGAAGCTTCTCAATCACTGCACATGTGAATCTTGATAAATTGCAGGTACTCTTACTTAAAATTTTCAATTTTTTCATCTGGGTATGCCTTTTTGCAACGTTAGACGAAATGGGTATTGTCCAAAATTGCTTGTTGAAAAAAAGTGTAGTGTTGGGTTAACTGTGAGGTAGTATGAGACAGCGGGATGGTAGAAAATATGAAAAAAAAAATTGAAATTAGCTTTTGGAGAAGCCAAAATTTTTAATAAGCACTAGTAAGAAGGAAAATTGAATTAAGGTTCTCCTGTAAGCTCAAATTAGCTCAAAACTCTTAATAAATTGCAGGTACTCTTAAAATTTTAATTTTTTTCATCTGGGTATGATTTTTGCAACGTTAGATGAAATGGGTATTGTCCAAAAGTGCTTCTTGTTGAAAAAAAGTGTAGTGTTGGGTTAACTATGAGGTAGGATGAGACATCGGGTTGGTTGAAAAGATGAAAAGAAATTAAAAAATTTGGTGGGATATTCAAATTGTTTAAATTAGCTTTTGGAGAAGCTAAACTTCTTGATAAACACTTATAGGAGAAGAAAAATGAGAAGGAAAAAATGAATTAAGGTTCTCTTGTAAGCTAAAATTCGATCATGTAAAGCTCTCTTCTTTAGCTTCTCCAAAAACATTATGTTATAGTATTTCTTTATTGATTTGTCTTGTGTTGCTTAGTTGGTGAAGTTTAAAATGTCTTAGGTGGAGAGAGAAAGGGGAATCAAGGTTAAATCCCAGACAAGAACAATGTTCTATAAGCACAGCATAAATGGTGACGATTGTAGTGATGAAAAGAAGTCACCTATTTTTTTGCTGAATCCTATTGATACTCCTGAATCATGCTCACAAGTCACAGTTGATGTTGACACACTCATAAGAACCATCAATGACCACCCTTTTCCATTGCAACCCCTTCAACCCACACTCCTGGACCTCCTCCCTCCTTCCACCTTCTCCACTTCCCTTGTTGAAAACGTTCTTGGCCGCTTGTTTGCTTCACATTCCAATGGCCTCAAGGCCTTGGAGTTCTTCAACTACTCCCTTGTCCATTCCCACTTCCCCCTAAGTCCTGCTTCACTCAACATGACCCTCCACATCCTCACAAGAATGCGTTATTTTGACAAAGCATGGGTCCTGTTGCGAGATATTGCAAGAACCCACCCTTCTTTGCTCACCCTTAAATCAATGAGCATTGTGCTCTCCAAAATTGCCAAATTCCAGTCATTTGAAGACACCCTTGATGGGTTTAGAAGGATGGAGGATGAGGTGTTTGTTGGCAGGAAGTTTGGCACTGATGAATTCAATGTGCTTCTCAAAGCATTTTGTACACAGAGGCAGATGAAGGAGGCCAGGTCTGTGTTCGCGAAGCTGGTGCCGCGGTTTAGTCCCAATATTAAGTCCATGAATATTCTGCTCTTGGGGTTCAAGGAATCAGGTAATGTTACTTCTGTTGAGCTTTTCTATCATGAAATGGTCCGACGCAGTTTTAGTCCCAATGGTGTGACCTTTAATATTAGGATTGATGCTTACTGTAAGAAGGGTTGTTTTGGTGATGCTTTGAGACTTTTGGAGGAGATGGAGAGGAGGAATGTTGTCCCTACCATTGAAACTATAACTACTTTGATTCATGGAGCAGGGTTGGTTCGAAATAAGGACAAGGCATGGCAATTGTTTAACGAGATTCCTTCGAGAAACTTGGTAGCCGATACCGGTGCATATAATGCTTTGATTACTGCTTTGGTTAGAACTAGAGATATTGAATCTGCTTCTTCCTTGATGGACGAGATGGTTGAGAAATGCATTGAGCTTGATAGTGTAACTTACCATACAATGTTCTTGGGATTGATGAGGTCAAGAGGGATTGAAGGTGTGAGTGAGCTTTACCAGAAGATGACCAAGAGTAATTTTGTTCCAAAAACAAGGACAGTTGTGATGTTGATGAAGTATTTCTGTCAAAATTATCGACTTGATTTAAGTGTATGTTTATGGAAGTACCTGGTGGAGAAAGGGTATTGTCCCCATGCTCATGCTTTAGATCTTTTGGTCACTGGATTGTGCGCAAGGGGCTTGGTGCATGATGCTTTTGAGTGCTCCAAACAAATGTTGGAGAGAGGAAGATATATGAGCAATGCATCGTTTCTGATGTTGGAGAGGTTTTTGTTGCAGGCAAGTGACATGGACAAGTTGAAGGAGCTTGACCAGATGATTAAAAAATTGCAAAGTGTCTTACCACCATCTAGAGGACATGCTACTGGTATTTCTACCTCCGGGGTTATAATGTAGCATCATAATATAACTATTGCCACCTGATTTTGGTGGATTTTTCCTTTGAGTTAACAAGTGTATTTCTTTGAATTGCAATTGAATTATTTATAGTAATGCTTATTAAAATCAAAGTCTTCCAAGATATTTTTTATTAAAATCGTGTATACATTTTTTTAAGTTTATTTATCCTCAGTTAATTTCTAGGAAGCTCTTTAAAATACCAATATCCTCAGCTTACCCAAGCATGGATATTTAAGCCTTTACTACAACTCATGCAATAAATAGCTACTTCACTATATCCCAAACTACAGCATTAACATGGTAGCATTTGACCAAGCCATCTAAATATTGATATTCAGCCGGAGGGCAGTCCGATTTGTATGAGCTATTGGTAGTTGGTGATAATTGGATGAATCTAGAATCTCATTCAGTTGGTAATTTGAGCTAGCAATTTGGTCTTCAACCTATCATAGCCTTTTCCTTGCAGTTTGAGTTCAAGCCTCTCCCATAAAGGTTGGGTTAACTATGAGGCAGAATGAGACAATGTGTTGGTTGAAAAGATGAAGAAAAAAAATGAAATTTTAGTGGAATATGTTATATTTCTTGATTTTTTTTTGTCACTTGTTGCTTAATTGGTAAAGTTTAAAATGTCTTAGGTGGAGGGAGAGGAAATCACAGTTAAAGCCCAGATAGCTACAATGTTCTATAAGCATAGCATAAATGGTGATGATTGTAGTGATTTTGCTGAATCTTATTGACACTCCTGGGCATGTAGACTTTAGTTATGAAGTGTCAAGGTCACTGGCAGCTTGTCAGGTGGTGTGCTTTGAGTCTAACCTAACAATTGTACCTGTTATAAACATGATTGTCCTGCCAACTGCAGCACTGTTGATCCTGATTGGGTTATAGCTTAATTGAGATCGATGTTTGATCTTGAGCCAAGTGATGCATTGCTAACATCTAAAACTGGAGAGGAGGGTCTTGAGCAAGTCCTTCTGGCAGTCATAGAGCATGTACCTGTCCTCTAAGCATGCTTTTACTTGATTCATACTAGTAATAGAAAGGGGTAATATGCCGTGTTGTTGTTGGTGTCCTGCACAAGGGGAATAAGATTTATTCTGCAGCTAACTGGTCAGTCATATGAAGCTTTAGATATTTGCATCATGCATCCTGAACTTGTATACCGGAATCTTGCTTACTGGACAAGTTGGCTATGCTATAAATGGCATGCAGTCAACCAAAGAAACACATGTTGATGATGCAATTTACCATTCTCGAAGTCCCGTAGAGGCCTCTTCCAGGTATAGCTATTATCTTTCACCTCCCATCTTCAAACATTGATTTGTTAACATTTTTGTTGGAGACTGTAAAATTACTTGTCATCTATTATTCATTTATGATGGTTGTCAAACCCATGCATGTAGGCAATTCTTTCTGTGCTTTGCTGCATAGAATCTCTTGAATGATGTATACCTCATTCGCATTTGCAGCACTTGTAGGTGCGCTAGGTAATGGAATTACTGAAAATAGAATGAGTCCATTTAATTGCTTGACCATTATTATTTCACCTGTAAAGAATAAGTACCTTAAATGATCAAGCTGATGTGATGTTACATTTAGTTCTTTCTTTCTTCAAATGTAAGAGAATGTTATTTTTGTAGTATCTATAGGTGCATCTCTTAGTCCCAAATGTTTTGTTTTTAAATTATTTGATCATTTTAAACTGTAGCTTCAAGCCAGAAAAACAAATGGTGTTCTCTGGTTTTGATGTAGCAGATGAATCTGATTTTGAAGGCATGGGACTTTGTGATTGTGGCTGCATTTCGCTGCTACTTATTATATATCAGTTTTTACTATTTTTAATCAGGAAAATCACTTTTGTTAACACTTTTTCCTTCTTTTTTTATCAGGCACAATTTAAATATTATGAGATTGCAATTATGGATTTATGGTACTATTCTTTTGCCCCATTTTCCCAATTGGAATTGATATTGGTATTGGCATATCAACCACTACCACGAAAGTAGTCCAAAGGAACTACTAGTTGAAGGGCTTCTGCTATCAATCAGCATCTGCTGGGAACCTCTTTTACACAGAACTTTTTGATCTTCTTGCCACTGACTTTATGAACACAAAAAATGCTAACGAGTGTTAGGCTAAAGTTCATTTGAACTATCTATTTTTTATGGAACCCTCTTGATCAAACTATTGGTTGGTAAACTTGAGTGAGCATAACAATTAGACAATCAAGCATAGTGATTGTACAATCTAAACACAGAACAAGTCACAACTTGTAAACCTTAAATTGAAGACTGATGGTGAAGTTGTAGTGTGCTGCATGGATTTGTTAAATGTCTATGATAAATGTAAATTTACATTAACATATAATGAACGTAAATTTACATCAACACTATTTTTTGTTCTTGGACATAGTTTGATTTGATTTTTTTACCAAAAATAAATTGGATTCCTTAATTATTAAAACTTAAAGGTTTCAATCATATCCTCTAATTGTTTAAAAATATTTCAGTTAAGTCTCTCCATTATTAAAAAGTTCATTTAGATTCTCTAATCGTTATTTCTAAAACAAATATTCTCGAGAAAAGTATTAATTACTGTATCAATTATAAGTATTTTTATATTTTCTTGTATTTTTTCACTATTTCTAAAATAATACGAGTTAGTGGTTAAAGAGCAAAACAATTATTTCTTCTCATCAGTATAGGAATAAACATTCAAACAACAAAAGTACACTGATTTTTTGAAATTGCATACACTCCTTAATTATTTAAAATACATATATTAATATTCAGTATCCATTTCTCTCTATATAAATTATATAGCTATCTCGATCGAGATCATTTCTAAATATCATTCTTTGACAAAATGTTTTTGAGATCTTTTCTTTAACGAAAGCATTTTTTAGGATTTTTTCTTAAATACTTATGTCTTTTTTCTTACTAGATAAATATGTATCTCTTTCAAACTATCATTTTTAATACTTTTGGTTCTTATATTTTAATAACATTATGTTACAGTATAAATTATTTTCCATAAATCTAAAATATAATTCATATGTTAAAAAATATTTATTTATTTATTCCAAATTTTAATTATAATTAATCTATATATTTAAAAGTATTTAAATTATTATAAATTTTACTTATATAAAATAAATATTTATTCTGTACATAATAAAATATTCATTATTCAATAATTACATTAATTACACTGTATATTTTTATAACAAAGTTACCATAAACATTAAAAAAATCTCATGTATATCAAAAAAATAAAATAACCTCCATCCAGATCCATGCGTTTTGCTGAGTCTTCTCTTTACCCCAATCCCTAAACCCTCTCTCTCTCTCTCTCTCTCTCTCTCTCTCTCTCTCTCTCTTCCCAATTCGCAAGTTTCACTGCACAATCACTGCATATACCTATTCATTTGGCCACGAACTTCACATTGGGGTGGTAGCAGCAACTTTCTTGCACCATCTGATTCAAACTTTGCACCTTTATTAGTTTATTTGCAACTCTATTGATGAATCTGGTTGGAATTTTGAAATTTAAAGAAGTTTTTTTTTTTTTTTTTTTAATGTTTCTGTTCTTTCTTTTTTGTTTGTAGGTATTTGAGGCAAAAAAAATGGGAGTGATTCAGAAGTTTTTCGTTGCATCACTGTTCATGTGGGCAATCCCTATTGCAATTTTATATGCTTTTAACCATAATATACTTCCTGGTAAGATTCTAAACTGCTTAAGATTTTTTTGTGGTGTTGCTATTTTGAAGTGGGTGTTGATTTGTACAATTGTGCTCAAATTTATGTGCTTTATATATTCTATCTATTAGTTTGACTGGAAAACCTGGTGAAGTTCCTTTTAAGGGGGCAAATCTGTATAAAAGTTTCTTGTAATTTTCAAGAGATGGTATTTTTTACTGTTCTTTTTTATTGTTGAAAACTGAAAATGAGAATATTGGGCCTTGTTTGTTTACTATGTTCAAAAACAGTATTTTGCTTTGTAAGATTTGTTTGTCCCTGAGCACGTTTGAAAGTGATTGTCTCTTGAGCACATTGCTGTTTTCTAATAGTTTGTCCCATGAGCACTTGAAAATAGAAGAGAAAGAGAAAACACCTCCCAGATGTTTTTCTGTCTTGTTTTAGAAACAATTTTTAAAACTTAATAGAATTTGGATAAGAAATTGATTTCTGAGTGGCATCAAATTATTTTAGGAAATAGTTTTTAAAGTGAAAAAGAGAATCAAACAGGCCCTTGGTTTTGACAATTGATGATCTTGGAGGAAATGTTAGTGCTTGTGCTTCTCACACAATGCCTGACATAGAATTTGTCTTTTCAAATCATCTAGAAAATTTGATCTGTATACATATATATAAAGCCTCCAAAGAAATTGGTAGCTTTGCCCATACCCCATATGGTATAGTATATACTGTTGTACAAGAAGGTAATTTTCTGCTTCTGATGGAGCTTATTTTGCTAAAGTTTGTAATACAATTATTACAATGGAGAAACCCGTATCATCCAAATCCTTATCTGTGGTCTGAAAAAGTAAACTTTGATAACTGGTAGTTGACTATGCACAATGGAGTTAGTTTTTAGCATTATGTGCAATTTGGAAATGGTTTTTAAATGGTGATACTCTTTTTTTTTTTTTTTGGCTCTTTCTCTTCTTTCCTGTTATAGACTGAGGAGAGGATCATACAAGAAACAACCAATCCATTTCCATGCATCATTATCTCTGGTATTTAGTTAAACCAAGTATGCCATTCGCACCCCATTCATTATAACTAGAAATTGTTGTTTGAATTGTTTGGGGAGATCAGTTTCAATTTTTTAATTTTCATGTGAGAGAGAGCAATGATTTTTTACTTGGATATGCCATAATTGCTTAAACTCAAGCATTGAGGTACTGAAGAAAAATTTATGGTACTTAAGCACATATGAAAACGGCAGTTTGTCTGAGCATTAAGTCAGTTCTTCAAAATTCTGACCAAATCCGCTTAATTCTTTAAGCAATTTTCTTACTCTTTTAATCAGTGTTCTCTTGTCTTATAAGACTGGCATCTAATAAATGTTCCCATACTAAGGCTGTCATATGTTGACTTAACCTTAGTTATTTATGGAGTGGTTCTTCCTCGATGCCTGCTGAGAACGGATATTATCAGTTTATATTGAGCTTAATTTCATACACTGCCAGTATAAATATTTTCACATTGTTTACCAATTAGACAATAGCCAAGATATGGTTTTGAAAGTAATTATTGTAAAATTTAACAATCTTACCATATGTTAGTACATGATTGAATGACAATGTATCAGTGTGTTCTAACTTCTAATTAAATTCCTTTTCATTTCATTAACTTTTCCCAGCTAATTGGAAATTAGGCCCCATACAAAAAATGGAATGGAAGTTGCAAAACTACCACCTTACTCTGTTTCGTTTTTTGTAACAGGAGCATCCAATTTGTCCCCATACTCTGTGACACTAGTGAGCGGATTTCTTGCTGTCATATCTGTCAATGTGGTGATAGCATTTTACATATATTTGGCAATGAGAGAACCTGCGTTGGATAAACACGAGCCTGATCCTAAATTTCTTGCTGAGGCCAAAGCTAGCATCAATCAGTCTACAGGGGATGCTCAACAATCTTCCCAGACTCTCAAAAAAGAACAGTAGATGTGATGCAGGACTACAAAAGGGTGAGGACCTTAGCTTGGGAGGAGTTGTTACTAGATCAAGGTTGAGGAACCTACAGGAGGATATTAATATGAAGATGATTTCACTTGTGGAGAAGGATGATAGAGGGGACTTGAAGATCATAAATTTGGTTCTTTTGATTAATGAAAATTTAGCTTGCTGCCAATTGAGAGTGCTTCTCTTTGGTTCTTTCTTGGAACCCTTTGATTCTTGTCAAGGAATTCCATTCTGTGTGGCGAATCTACCTTAACTCATTAATTCATCCAAATTGTGACATTATTATTTCATTTCCATACCTTGATCCATTTTTTCCCTTTTCTTAATTTTGTTAAAAAAATTCCAAATTAATGATGCTGAAATTTGATCCGCATTAGAGGTTTTATCAAGATCGTGTTTCATCTTTGGGTGGAGAGGAAAGAATGGGGATGAAGGGAGAAGGTCCTGAATCGTGTGCCAATCATGCATTCCGGATTGGTTACACCTTTGTAAAACTTTTGGCTTCTGGATTGGTTAATCCGGAATGTAAGTTCACAATCTTTCAAGGGCCAAGCCTGAAAGACACATGTGCATGCTCGCTCAAATGATCTACAATTAGATTATCTAATTTTGTTATTGTGCTTTCAATGCATTGGTGAAAGTTATTTCATGTTTGATTTATCTACAATTATATATTTTTTACTACTCGTGATTTCAAGTCACAAGGCAGTGATTTTATAGTTGTGCAAAGTTCATTGTTGAAGTATTGATTTTAAAATTTATTTAATTTAAAAATATTTGTTGGTAAAGGAAAAGGTTCAACCCAAAATAGTTAGACAAAACTTGGATATTATCAATATTGTTGGTGCTATTCTCTGATCAAAATTAGCATTCAGTCGTGGTGATTATTGGATGTTTTAATTATTAAGATGAAAACAACAGTTACTAAAATAAAATGTCTATGAATGGCACTAACATTTAATGAGTAGGAACCAAAATTATTTTTACTAGAGATCAAGGAAGTTTTACTTCAGTTAACAATTCAATAATCTACCGTGCAATCAACGAGATGCCTGTGCTTGAAAGATTAAAAAGAGACAATGGAAAAAGAAAGAAAAAACACAACCAAATGGAGCTAAACAGCATAATATATAACTATGATAGCACTAGAAGAAGACTCATCGTTCATCATTCTTCAAATATCTCAACAATACTCATTTTGACCGCACAAAGCTGCACATTTCTGCAGCTTGAAGCGAAGGGGTAGCTGATATCCGATTTCCAATTGAATCTACTTAGTGCTTTCTTGATTCTACTCCTCTATGACCAAGTTGTGACTTCCTAATGTTGGATTTTCTCTGTCAACATTTCTGGATGGAACATTTTCTAGGCTTTCTCTCAACTGCACCAAAACCATATTGTCATGTTGCTGACTTTGGCTCTCCCTAGACCCACTATTTGGTGCAACAGAGTAGTCATTGTAGTTACCTACAACTTGGTTTCCACTATGAGAATGAGCATTACACCTGCAAATTGGACAAATGGGTGTCTTTAGAAGCCATGTGTCCACGCATTGGGCATGAAAACTATGCTTGCACATAGGTAACAATCTGCACTTATCTCCTGTGATTAGGTTCTCCAAGCAAACTGCACAATCCACAGGGCTGCTTGTGTTGTTGCCTTTGGAATTGGCAACATAATCATAACATGGAAGCTTCTCCAAGTCATCTATAGACATGCTTCTTCCCCCATTTGCTCCCCTCTCAACCACTGATCCTCTCCTGGAGAGTCTCTCGGACAAACAAACATGAAGTAGGACCAGGAACACAAATCCAACAAATATTAACACCACGGTTATAATAACTGTCATTGTCAACACTTTTACCACCAAACATGTAGATCAATTGGCAGCATGAGGTTTTCCAGTTTAACCAGTGATCTCAATTTTGAGTTTTGCAATATGCCTATTATAATAATAAAAAAAAACTATTAAAACTCAAAGAGAGTTTTGTTGTCAAAGCCTCTTTAGTTGTCTCACTTAGACTCAAGTATAATTGTCTTCCTCTTCCTGTAGGAGATACCTATGATATCAAATCATTGTCAACATTAATGTTGAAAATGAAAAAGAACTTGCAAATTTTCTAAACATGGATTCATAATGCTATATACTATATGCTAAATAACCTTGAAAAAATGTAAATCTCTCTCCATTCAATGCATATGTAAAGCAAATTCTTGCCAGGATCTATCATCAAATATAGCAAGAAAGTTTATGCAAAAATATGCCATGTAAAGTAGAATTGTAGCAGCTGATTTTGGCATAGAAACACAAGTTTATTTGTTCTGATGAGCCTGGGAATTTCATTTATAAGAAGTTAAGAACATAGTGGTACATCTTAGTGTTTTTGTTTTTTCCACTTTTTTTTTGTCTTGTGTATTAGGTGAGTGTGGAATGTTGATGGAGTGGGTGGGAAAGTAACCCGTTTTTACACGTGGACACAAAAAATCACGGTTAGCTTGCACTTTGAACCTTTTCCTCTTTATCTTCTTTCCCTTTTCTCTTTACTTTCCCTTTTTCTGTGTTTGGTTTTGGCAGTACGTACCCCATGTTCGTATTACAATAAGACATGGGATAATACTTAAAAGCATTATTAGTTCATCAAAAAAAAAAAAAATTATAATATTATTTCTGGCAAATCCTGCACTTAAATATTGTTATATTTCCAAGTTTATATAGGCTAGAGAGAGAGAGAGGTAGAATCAAACGAAGTTCAGTGTTAAACTTTTGTATTTATATTATTTTTATAACTATTTACTTAGTAATCAATGGTTGAATTGAATAAGTACCAAGTATTTTTATACACTTCAATTAATTTAATAGGTTAACTCTAATTTGCATTTGAATTTTTTGTTTATTTGTGATTTCAAGCTTTGGCAGTAGGATTATGATGCCTCATTTAACTTTGGACAAGGGCAAGGAATGGAAGGAAGAATTCCTCTAATGAATACCAATGTTCAGACTGAGAAAGTGAAACTGTTTGACGTTGCATATTAGAATTTATTAAAGCTCAATTCGCATCATTATGTTCAATAAAAGGAATCAAAGAAGCTCCAATAGAAAAATATTGAAAGGAAAAAAATACTTTGAAGATGAACCTGTTCCCATACAATCGTAAGAAATTCTTGACAGTATCTGGCTGGAATAGTCTGTTCCTCTTGAACATTTCGATTAAGTGCCGAAGAATTTTCTGTTGCTACAATATAGTATTCATCTCTACTTGGTGATAAATAAAGCATGCGTATTCTTTATGAAGATTGAAGATGAAAAATAAATATTTAATTACTATATTTCATGTTTTTGTTTGTTATAAACATGTTGAGTCATCGTTGAATATTCACTTTGGCACAATCATGTTTGAGTTGAGTAAAATTATTATGGGCGACAAAGTTTTCCCTTCAAATATTTAACGCAATTGCACATTCAGGACTTGAATCTGAAACATCTAATTAAACTAAAACAATATCAAGTCAATTGATCCACACACTTGATGATCATTTGTGGAGATATATCATAGAAATACATTTTCGTTACATATATTGACAAAATCTTTTCATGATACACAATGAAAATATGATATTTCTATTGTGTATCTTGACAAGATCTTATCCATCCGTTGTTGTATATGAGGAGAAGAACTTATTCAAATATACTATAGAAAACTAGGGATGTTCAAAAAAAGTAGTTTTAAGAAAATAACTATAACTAGTTATATAAAAGTAGGTATAAAATTATAACTAATTTTATAATTATGAGTATTTCAAATAAATTATTCATATTTAAAAAAAGTTATAGGTATAAAATTATAACTAGTTTTATAGAAATAGATATTTCAAATAACTTATTTTTATTCATGCATAACTAGTTATGTAATTGGTTCTAGATATAAATTTTTATATAATTGGTTGCATATAACTAGTTTTTTATCCATATTTTAAAAACAATAATTATTTATATCAAATTATACCCATATTTTAAAAACTAGTTGTGCTTATAGTTATAATGTCCAGTGTGAACTGTTAGGGGTAATTTAGTAAAATAAATAAAAAAATTAAAAATTTAGAGGGTTTTAATAGCAATATGGGCGTGCTAAATGCCCAATGATGATAGAAGGCCCATTTAGTATCCAAAAAAACCTTCGGGCTTGAAGTTGGGTGCGTTCTCTCTCTCTCTCTCTCTCTCTCTCTCTCTCTCTCTCTCTGCAAAAGAACGAAATTAGATCATAGAAAATCAATTTGGATTTCAATGCCTCTCGCTCACCGTTGAATTGAATTTTGATGGCTCAACAACCGTCACCGTCGCCTCCACGGCGGAAAACTCCTCCGCCACCGCAGTACGTGGAGGTGAATTGCAGAAGCTCCGGCAAGACACGGCGGTTTGCGGCTGGCACCGACGCGGGGTTTGCGGTGGCGCTGATCAATCGGAAGCTGAAGGGAACGGTGGTGGCTGCGTCGCACATAGAAGCAGTGAAGGATGAAGAAGAACCAATCGCTTTTGGCCCCACTTCGCTTCTTTCTGACTTCGGCGAAAGTTGGAAACTCCAAACTGTTACACTCTCGGATCTTTCTTCAGGCAAGTTGAATACACAAACTAAAAATTGCATATTTTTTTTCAGTTCTTCAAATTCGAAAAATGTTTTTTTTTCCTCTCCTACGTTTAAAAAAAAAAAAAAACTGTTACAAATTTTGCACCCAAACTACCGAAAAATCGTAGGAGGACTAAAAAAAGCATTATTTTCGAAATTGAGGACTAAAAACAACAAATTAAAATTTGGGGAATCAAAAACAAAAGTGACCCAAATTTGAGGGACTAAAAACATGATTAAGCCTTATTTTTTGAATGGTTACGATATTAAAATGATTGTAATTGTATTGTCATTTAAAAAATTCTCTTCTATTGTTTGCAGAAGTGGGGAATGGACAATTTCAACGGATGGCAATGCAGACACCAGAACTAGTAAGTTTATTTTCAAACAAAAGGGAAAAAAAAAAGTTCTTTTGTAAGTTTTGCCTACTTTTGCATACATGTCATTTTCTTAAGCTAACTTTTAAATATACAATTCACCATTTATATTTTATTTCACTTAGGATAGGTAGTATTAGAAAACTATAGTTGAGAGAATTTTGAGAAATTGAAACTAAGTGTTTAAGAGACCGAATGAATATTCTCATTAATGATAAGCTAGTGCAAAGAGGTTTATATGTGAAGAGAAAATGAGCTGGTCATCACCACACTGTTACAGTAGCAAAGCCTTAGAGTTAAGACAGATGCAACTGTTATAACTAATACTAACAGTAACAGACTAACAGCAACTGACCTGTACCAACAGCTGGGGCTGCCCCATACAGACCAGTATACACTAATAATCCTCCCTCAAGCCCAAGGAGGATGAGATAAATTTTTTTTTTAATTCCAGAAACTGAGCTTGGATTTTAATTCCAGAAAGAGGGTAGGAGATAGTGTGGTATAAACTTGAAGCTTGGGAGTTAGTGTTTGAATCCATAAGATTTCTGAGGTAGCTGAAGCAAGGCTGCAATATTCAACTGCAGTAGGTGGCCACAACCCTTTGCTTTTTGTGCCACTAGAAAGACTGGATTAGGCCCGAGAAAAATGCACATCCTAGAGGTTGACCTGCGATCATCAGAATTGGAACCTTTAGACATCATAATTTTTTTAAATATTTTATATTCTTATATGGGCTTGGGCCTGATGCGAGAGGCTCGCTTAAGCGTGAGAATAATCTCGCTCAAGCGAGGCCCTCTGATAGGTCTTGGACTCTTGGTTCAACTATTGACTCTTCTCACTTAAGCGCATAAAATGTCGTGCTTAAGCGAGGCCTTCATGTTCTTCCTTTGTTCTATTCTCACTCAAGCCCCATTTTGCTTAAGCGAGTTCAGCTTCATCCATTATCTTCATGATTCCTCTCGCTCAAGTGCTCAGAATTACTCGCTTGAGCGAGGCATGTAAGTGGCTCCTCATTTTATTTCTATCTTGACTCGCTTAAGCGCACAGCATGTCATGCTTAAGCGAGAAGGGCTCAGTTTCTTCAACAGATTTAAATTCCTGTAAAAAGTCCACAATAAGCCCTAAAAACTTAAATTATAAAGTTCCAATGTGATATTTCACACTTCAACCTAATCTTAAGGTAAAACAAGGCTCAATGTATCAGAAATGCTAGATAATCGCCTCAAATCACATGTGAAATTAAGGTATATTTAACGATTATCAGGCATCATATTCATCTGGTAGGCCCTCAACAATGACATCTAATTGCTTGAGTTGAGATAAGATCACCAACAGCAAACAGGGAATCAACGATGGCTTTGATATGAAAGAAATTTTGAGTGAGTGATTTCCAAGTTTAGTTCTTTGTAGCTCAGTGTGAAGTTGTTCAATTGTGAAAATGATTGGGAATTCACTCTCACAGATGCAGCCCAGATTCATTTTCTCCAGATCATTCAGCCCAGATTCTTGATACCATATGAAAACTATAGTTCAAACTTCAGGGAACTTTGAGAAAATGAAAGTGTAATTTCATTAATGATAAGCCAGTACAGAGAGGTATACAAAGAGAAAACGAGTGGATCACAACCATACTGTTACAATACCAAAGCCTAAAAGCAGATGCAACTGTTCGAACTAACATTTACCATGCTGACTAGAATACACTAATAGGAAAGAACAAAATACTAAACATTTATTTAATTAAATAAATCTAATAAAAAAAAATTACTTCAATCACATTATTTAAACACTGTTAACCTAACATCTATTTTCTTAATTTTTTTATTTTTTACCATTTCAAGTGCTGACTTCTGAGCTTGTTTTCCATTTATTGACTTTCATTCTCCAGGTTTCAGGTGTCCCAGGTCCTGCAAGCAGGATATCCAATCCAATCAGCTTTGTATATCTTGTTAAAATAATGTTTGCTTTTATTTTGATTTTTGTACTTGGTGCAATTTTTACTTTGTTTCTCGATAACCTTCCTGCATTCATATTGTTTCTTAAGTCAATAACCTAGTGCCTTTTTTATTGCTTGAAATGTATTATGTATATATGCATTAAATAAATTGTTCAATCTATAGCCTTTTTGTTAAGGACTAGAATTCAAACTATGGAAGGAGACGATGGCAGAAACTGAACTGTTAGAGCATTGTGTCTCTCTTGTACATTTCAATATTTCAACATTAATTTTCTAGGGGCATGTTTATAGAACATGTCAATTTATGGGAACAGTAATGGAATTCCAGCACTTGAGGCTTTTCTATCAGAGTGCAAATTGGGCATCATTCCGAAGGTAGAACTATTTCCTGATGGGCTCTATGCAATGGTGTAGAAGATAAACTCTTAGGATTATGTTACTAGAAAAGACAATCCTCCAGATTTACATGCTTCAAAATTATGTCCTGTCCTTGGAGGATTTTGGACAACTGTTAAATCAGCTGATTTGTGTGATCATAGGACAAGATATTGTCCACCATCAGGTGGTGGAGAAAGCTTTGGATGGTCAATGTGCATGTAATTCACAATTTTTGTTGAAAATGTGACAATATTAAGAGAACGTACAAAAGTTTCATGAACCTTAAAGTTCATGTAAGATGAAATTGAGATGACACCAAAGATTTATCATCCTATTCATTATATATAATGTTGCAATATGGTAATTTCTATTGGATATGTTTAAACATATTTTACACTAATAATGCATATAAATTAAATTCTTATTTTTTCGTACTTTTAATATCATTATTTTTAAAATAAATTAAGATATTTGATATTTTAATATATTCAATAGTTATAATAACTAGATTTTACACACAAACACACACATATAAGTGCAAGTATGGAGTTGGTTGAATACTATGAGTCTGCTTGAATACAAGGTTATAAGTAATTTTGAGAGTTTCTCTACTGGAAAAGTTCTATATTTTCATTAAAAAAAGGCTCTCAAAAGTATTTTGGTTTGTATCTAAACAGACTTTATGTCTAATACATATATTTGGACTTATCTCCTTTAAATTTTGCAGGTAAATATTTGACCTTGAACTTAAACTCCATTGAGTGAGCATTTACCTAGTAATCTAGTGTGGGTATTTTTTTGTGTGTGTGGGTATCCATAGGGGGTAACTCTCTCATTCCTACTATGTCTTTTTATAAATTAAAAATGAAAAAAATACCTTAATTTAATCATATTATTCAAATATTATTATAAAGGAGATATTTAAAATGAATATTAAATATATTATTCTGTATCTTTGAAGGAAAAATTATCCAATACACAATCTACATGTGTTAGTTAATAGAATAAAAATGTAAGATTCTTTTTTTTTATTAGCAAATATAATAAGATAATTAAATAAAGCCTGGTTAAAGAAGAAAAAGTCGATTATTTTTTCCTTTTTAGATACCAGAGTTATTACTTTTGATTATAATTAAATACACACATTAGCTACAAATGGTATCAGTGATAGAATTGAACCACAAAAATTAAAAGTTCAATTGGTTTATAAATGGTATTTTGTATTCAGAAAGCTATAAAATAGGAAATTTTATTTTAGTCTTAATCTTATAATTTAATTGTACGCATGTATAGACTATTCAAATTTGGTAGAATTAAAATGAAAAAATCATTTGATTTTAATTTTAATCATTTGAATCAATAATTGTGGTATTTTAGTTGAATGATTTTACTTTATTTTTCCTATCTTTTCCTTTGTGGACATCAAAAAATAATTGTCTATCTAATAAGAATCCAATAAGAGTCATATTTAATATACATGATAAAAAAATTAAAATGCTTTGACTTTATGGGTGTACATTTTTTGCATGGTCAACTAACAAAAATTATTCTTGGTATAAATTTTTAAGACAATTATCATAAAAACTTCACTACTTTACTACCTGTAGTAATTTGAGATTGAACGATTAGTGCATGCATGATTTATTTTATATATTAAAAAATACTAATTACACTAATTAAAATGACAAAATATTTTCCGTAAAAAAATGACAATATCTTTTTCTTATTAAAATATTTTTACTAAAAGAATTATAACATCATCTGTGAATTAATTTGACCATCTATTGTTACAAGTAATTCTTTTTTTTTTTTTAACGAAAAAAATACTGATCTCATACCTTTAATAATAAGACTTTCAATATAGCTTAGAACTTATTTTGGTGACTAGCAAAATATCTAAATGCTCAAGCAAAGAAGTGAGTTACTTAATTAGCTTGTCGCCTAATGATGACATTTGGAAGATTACAAGTAACTCTTAAGGCAACCAATTGTCATTGTCCCATAATGCTCAACCTGCATCCAAGACACATTATCATAGTCCATCTCAATATTCAGGTATAAGTAATTTTTGAACTTTACATATGATGGCGGAGAGTGAGGGTTGCGTTAGGATTTTGAGTGAGGTTTCAAAGGAGGAGGAGCATTTGTTACTAAGAAGTATGTGGAAAGTGAAGCGGAAAGCAGAACTAGAGGTGGCCTCCCCTGGCGTTGAAGAGGTGGAAGGTGAGGTGCAGTTGTCCTATATGGGGAAGCTACTCCAAAATGATGGTCATGTGCCATTCTCAGCCTTTTGATAGGAGGTGTTTTGGGATATCTGAAGTAGAATTATCCCCACCCAAAATCGGTTATGAGGATATATCGAGATTTAAAGAGGTTCAAATTTTTTATGATGAGTTTCAGGACTAATGTAAACCATGGAAAGGTTCTCTTATGGTGAATGTGCTATTGCAAGAATGTAGGGTTTGTATTCTTGAAGGAAGTTGAGGAGAGACTAGACGAAGAAATGCTCTATTAAAATCATTGATGTTCCACAAAACTATTATCCTATACTAGTGATGGTCATGTGTATGAAGAGTTTGTACTACATGCGTTGAGAGATTGTTTTGCTACTTAATGGGTACGTAAACTATTTCTCCTATCTCTTGGTGGAATTCATTTTTTATAAGAGATAATATTTCGTGGATGTTGAGGAATTTGAGAAGTGAGCATAATGTTAGGGATTTTTCGTATGGTCGAGGGAAACCACATGCTTCAAAATAGTAATAGAACTTTTGTCCAACTTGTTTCTCCTGGGAAACCACAAGCTTCAAAATAGTAATAGAACTTTTGTCCAAGTTGTTTCTCAAAGGACTAGTGTTTATTTAAGCAATTCTAATTAAACAATTAAGGTTTTGTAAAAGTATTTTTTCAAAGGGTTGTTTAGAAAAATTTAAAGATCATTGAACACTAAAATAAATAAATAAATAAATAACAATTGTAAGAACAAGAGTAATCTAAAATGAGGTTGGACTTGATTTCCCTTTTTTTCAATATAATGAACACAATTAATCTAATTATTCATATTGTTTATCCCCAATTTACAAATATATTCTAACCCTAATGTCTTAGGTGGAAAACCCTAAATTATTTAGATTAATTCTCAATGTATTGACAACTTAATCTAAATAATCAACATTGTTGATTAAGAATTAACAGAGCCTAATTGTTATTTACCTATGTCTAGCAACAATCCTAATTCAGTACTTTTTTCAGTTTCAAGAACCGAAAAAGTGTTTGTCAACTAAACTAACGGTTCCTATGATCAAGCAATAAGTGATCAACCTAGAACAATCATTAAGAATAGAAGAAGACAAATAAACACATAAACAATTATATTAAAAGGGAGAATTACATGAAATTAGGTTAGTTAAGGTTGTCAAACTCTCAATTCTATGTAAACTCGTGGAGACTCCTTAAACTCGACTCGTAAACTCGTAAGAGTTTACTCAATATAAAAAATATATTAATATTCTTATTTATAAAATCATAACTAAATACTTCAATCCTAAAATAAATCAAAATAACAAACTTTAACAATAATTCAATAAACTAACATAGTTCACACCCAACAAAACATAAATTCATATAATACAAAACATAAGTTCTTAAAATAAAATAATTTAAAAACATAGAAATAGTTCAAATGTCCATCAATCCTCTAATTAATCATCTCCACCATCTTCAAGTTGTTCCTTGATTGAGAAGTGATCTTTAACATTGTCATTCAAAACCAAATTATTAGTATCAAATACATCCAAAGTTGGATCACTTAAACTTCTCCAACCAAGTCAATATTGCTTCCACTACCACTTTTACTTAGAGGTTGCTCAACTTGGACATTGTCTTCATAAAAAAATATCATCTCTATCTTCTGTTATCCACTCATCATCAGATTTCATATCTTCAAATGGAATATCAACAGTTTTTCTTATTTGTCTACTTTTCAGCTTCAAGTTGTACATCACATAAACTAAGTCATTCATCTTCTTTTGATGCAAACAATTTCTCCTTTTTGTATGAACATATAAATTACATAAAAAATTAAAGTTCATAACTTAACTAAAGTCTAGAGTCTAAACTAAACAAAAACAAATATTAAAAAACACAAATAAAGTCATGAAGTTCAATTACCATTTCAAATGAGCTTTAATTACGCTCACATCCAAAAGAACTATAAGTTAAGCTTAAAACAAGAATAACAAACCACTTTAATTCTGAACATTCATCCCCAAACATTTCCCATCATTCTGTAGATTGCATAGTCTTCCTAAAGCTTATTTTTTGGTGAATCTTTTATAATACAAAATAAATAAATAAAATATTTGGTTTAGTTTTTTCCTCCTAAAATAAAGATATTTTAGACAATTTTTTTGTTATTTTATTTTTCATTTAATTTTTTTGTGAATAAATAAATGTGGAACATTTAATAGAAAATCAGTTTTAAATGCATATTTATTTACCAAGTGTTGAAAGAAAGATAATAAATTTTAATAGTATCATTAATGAATATTTGAATTCATTCATTGATTTATTAAATTTACAGATATCCCTAATATATATTAAAATAACAACTAGATGCGTTGGGTCTATATTTTGTAAGAGGATAAACAAATTGTCAATGTATTAGTTAAATATGAGTTGAATCTTAGAATTTTAAGCGTGTCTTTGATATTGTTTTTTATTGTATTTATCGTGTCATAATGGCGAATTTAGTCTTATTAGTTTTGCCATATGCTTTTAGACTTTAATAATATTTATCATTAACGAAAAAATTATTATATTTACAAATTTTAATTTAAAAAATAAGAATATAAAATAAGAAAGTTTTGAATCATTTTTTCTCACTTAGAATAAGGATATTTTAGTTTTTTTTTGTTATTTCATTTTTCATTTATTTTTTTGGTAAATAATAAAAAAGTGGGACATTTAATAAAAGTAGGATTTTATTTATTAGGTATAGAAAAAATATAATGGATTTTAATAATGTCATTAATGAGTATTTGAATTCATTTAATAATTTATTATATTTTTAGAGATCCATAATATCCATCAAAATAACAAGAGGCTTACAAGTTGCCAATGTTTTAACTAAGTATGAACTGGTTCTTTAGAATTGTAGGCGTGTTTTTAATGTTATTATTGATTGTATTTATTATGTCATAACTCATAAAGGTAAATTTAGCTTTATTAATTTTTCAGAGGCTTTTAGACTTTAATAATATCTATCATTAACAAAAAGAAATATTATATTTACAAGTTTTAATTTAAAAATAAGAATATCATATTTTAAAAATATATATATATATATAATATAAAATAAGAAAATTTTTGACCCATTTTTCTCACTTATAATAAGGATATTTTAGATTTTTTTATTATCTCATTTCTCATTTATTTTTTTGGTAAATAATAACAAAGTGGGACATTTAATAAAAGTGGGATTTTATTTATTAGGTATAAAAAAAGTATAATGGATTTTAATAGTGTCATTAATGAGTATTTAAATTCATTCATTAATTTATTATATTTTTAAAGATCTATAATATCCATCAAAATAACGCCAGATGCATTGGATCCATGTTTTGTAAGAGGTTAAACAAGTTGTCAATGTTTTAGTTAAATATGAGCTGGATTTTCATAATTTTAGACGTGTTTTTGACGTTGTTCTTGGTTGTATTTATCGTGTCATAAAGGTTAATTTATATTTATTTATTTTTCTAGAGGTTTTTAATAATATCTATCATTAATGAAAAATTAATTATATCTATAAATTTTAATTTAAAAATAAGAATATCATATTTAAAAAATCTTTTATAATATAAAATAAGAAAGTTTCGGTCCACTTTTTTTCCCACCAAAAATAAGTATATTTTAGATAATATTTTTTTTCTATAAATAAAAAAATACTAGAACATTTAATAAAAAATGGATTTTAAATGATACTTATTTATTAGATATTTTAAAAAAGATAATGGGTTTTAATGATATCATTAATAATATTTGAATTCATTCATTAATTTATTATATTTGTAAAGATCCATAATATTCATCAAAATAATGCCCGATGCATTGGGTCCATGTCTGAACAAGTTATTATCTTCAGAATTTTGGTTGTCTTTGATGTTTTTTTTATTGTATTTATCATGTCATAATTAATAAGTGTGAATTTAGCTTGTATTAACTTTTTCAAAGGCTTTTAACCTTTAATAATATCTCTCATTCAAAAAAATAGTTATTATTTTATAAATTTCAATTTGAAAAATAAGAATATCATATTTTAAAATAAAATAAAATAAAAAAACTAAAGGTATTAATCTGTGTTATAGCTTTGGCAAAAAATTACAAATAATACAATTAAATAAAAAAATTTGGCAAATGGTGCAAGCTGGAAACTATTTTGACAAATGGTGCACTCAATCACGCCCAGCTGGGGCGTGTTTAAACACGCCCAGATGGGGCGTGTTTCACCAGATGGCGCCACGTGGCAGGTTGAAACAGTGTCCTAGGGTTTTCGCGGTGTTTTCGTAAATTACGGAAGGTCGTAACTTTTGACTGGGACGTCCGATTGACGCGAAACCGGTGGCCACGCGCTCGAAATTGAGAGGAGAAGGCCTGGGCAAGTTCCCGAAGGGTTTATGTTTTAGGGTTTCAGATTTTGGATTTTGGGTATCGAATTTAGGGTTTGGGATCTAGGGTTTAGGGTTTCAGATTTAGGTTGATGGGTTTCAGATTAGGTTAGGGGTTTATGTTATGATTAGGGTTTCAGATTTTGGATTTTGGGTATCGAATTTAGGGTTTAGGATCTAGGGTTTAGGGTTTAGGGTTTCAGACCTAGGGTTTAGGGTTTAGGTCCGATGTTGTGATTAGGGTTTAGGTCATCGGTTATAGACTTAGGGGACTTAGGGTG
>PYAF01004537.1:996268-1032223 GCA_007407185.1 Glycine tomentella | reverse complement strand
CAAACTTGTTGATAAATTTTATTCTAGAGATTTCACAAAACAGGAAAAATTGCATTTGAAGATGGAGTTACAACATTTTGAGCTTAACATTCTTAAACATCCATATTTGATTAATTTATCAACTATATCTGAATTATGTCAAGGGCTAGCAAGAACTGGAAAATCCATCTTTTATCCTCTTATTGATAGAGTGATTAGATTTGTACTCACTCTTGCAATTTCTACAGCAACTATTAAAAGATCTTTCTCAACTATGAAGATAATCAAGACTAGACTTCGAAATAGAATGGAAGACTAATTTCTTAATAATTCTTTGATTACATACATTGAAAAAGAAATTATTTTGAGTTTTAGCACAAATTCAATTATAAATATTTTCACAATATGAAAACATGTAGAGTAAGAATCAAGTAAAGTGATTTTAATTTTTGTAATAGTTTTTTTTTAATATTAGGTTTGTATTGTCTTCAAAGTATTTTTATTTATAATATAATTTTTTTTATGTTCGTCCCCTCTTAATAAAATTCTTGGTTCCGCCACTGGTTAGGGCTTCAAGTTTGAACCATTGTGTGTGAGATTAATTGTTGTAACGAAGAGATCAAACTGAGATTAAGGAAATGAACAAAAGAGTAAGAGAGAAAGAGAGCAAAATGAGAAAAAAGATTAGGAAAAGACATGGAAATGACCGCATCTATATTGCAGCGTAAACTCATTAATCTCTTTCTCAATTTCTGTTCCCTTTGTTATTTTTCTTCACTTCAATTGCAACAACTTAACCTCATTCTTATTTATATCCAAAAAATAATTTTAGGGTTTATATTTTTTTATAATAAAAAGAGTATTATTTGATTTAAATATTAGAGTACATCTATAACTATTAATAAAGGTAATTACCACCTTTGGTGTGTACATTTTTTATTCTCAAATTACCTTTAAATATATAATTGTTTTTATTTCCTTTATGAACTTTCAAGATGTAACTACTACCACTTCCCGTAAAAACTATTATTACTACTTTCTTTAACTACGTTTTTTTTTAAAAATAAAGATAGAGGCAAGAAGTGCCTCTTTTTCAACTAGTGAATACATAATGTTTGTAATATGTATCTTATGTAATTATGAAATGATCATGTATGGTAATAAATATCTTTTTTGAAATCCATCAAGTATTATTTAGGTTTTTTTTATTAATATGTAGTTATAATTTCCACATATTTTTAGTGGAATTGATGTTCTTTTTAATTTGTTGATGGATTTCAACACATGTTTTTACCATTCATTATTTTATAATTACACAAGACACAAGTTACACTAATTATATACTGATATACTCTTATATTTTAATCAAATAGTACTGTTTATTTTAAAAAATATGCAAACCCTAAAATTCTTTTACAAGATTTTTCAGTTATTTTCCTTTTATGTTATTTATCTTGGACATAAATAAGCATGAGGTTAATGTTTCACAATTGAAGTTAAGAAGAAGAAAAAAGAATAAAAATTGAGGAAAGAGATTAATGAGTTTACCTGCTATTCAAATTACAGTCCCATCCATATTTTTTCTTAATCTCTCTCCTTTTCTCTCTCTTTCATTCATTTACTCAATCTTAGTTCGATCTCTTCGTAACAACAATCTCTCCATAATCGCACGTACAATGGTTCAAACTCGAAGTCCTAACTCACGTCTGTATTATTCAATGTCGACTCTCCGATGATCATGGAACTCTCTGATTCCATCGAAGGTGACCTCAACCTCAACACGCCACCACCACTCCTATTGCACCACCACCATAACCAAGACACACGCTCCGACCTTGAAATTGACCTCAACGAGACCATTTTGCCTTCCACTTTCTTCCTTGAAACCCTAACGGACTCTGTCACATCGACGTCATTTACACCTATCACGACAATCCTATGTCACTGCTAGGAGGCCTAATAGTTGTGGTGCATTTCTATTTTTTAATCTATTTCACATAAATTATCTCACTTTTCTTTAGTTATAGCTAAGTTTGTCCTTTGTTTTAGTTATAAATTACATAGAACTAGTTAGATATTTACTTGCACTTAGAAGTTAGGAAATTTATTAACTTTTATGTGTTTTTGCAGAGAATTAGTGCATATGGAAGATGAACTAATGATTTGGATTTGAAGACTACTAGCTCAATAAGAAGATCATGCCGCTCAGTGAGGAAGCAATTTTAGAAGAGGACACGTGGGAACTTATGGCTAAGCGATAAATTTTTCTCACTTAACGGATTTCTCTTGAAGAAGCCACGTCAACACTATCAAGGTCTCTTAGGGAAAAATTGCTCGCTAAATGAGTCAACCTGTCTCTGGAAAAAATAAAAAGTGGTCTCAAGAGAACTTGCTACGCGAGAGTACTTTAAAGAGAACAAAACAAAATAGAGATTCTGCATGGAGTTCCACATCTTTCAACATTAAGACACATTGAGTATCATTGTAGAGTTTTGCATGTGGCAGTTAGAGTCTCACCTACCACCATTTCCATTTTCCTTCATATTTCTCTTCCATTTTTTTTTATATTTCTGTTGTATGTTTTGTTGCTTCTCATTGTAACTCTCATAAAACTATTGCTACTATCTATTTAATGATTATTCACTATTAATGCTATTTCTATGTGTTTTCATGCTTGTTTATTGACTTGACCACCCATTTACATTATCCATATGTTTTATTATCATTAGAAAATACTTTAAAACTAAGTTTTGAGAATAATGTCTAATGAATGTCTCATTTAGGACTAGAGTGATGTTTATTAGTCTCTTGTTAATCCTTATTTTTAAACAAATCATTTATTTAGCTTCTTCCACTTGAGGAATCAAGGTTAGAAGACTTAAGAGGATTTAGATAATACTAAGATCCTCATTGAATGAAGAAAAATCATTTTTGTTACTAAGATGTTGCCAAGTATAACCAACAACCCAAACTAGCTTGTTTTATTGTTGTTTCCAAACCTTGCACACCAATTGTTTGTGTTTTTGTCCCTTCGAAATTTGTTTTGTGCTAGCTATTTGATTCAAAACTGAACTTATTTTTTGCAACTTTTTCTTAATAACAAAATTATCCTTGCCTACTTGTTGAATTTACACATAACCATTAATGCAAACAAGTTTATGAGAATACAATCTTTATACTTACCTTGAAAATACTACATAGATTGCTATGCTTGCCAACAATGTAACAAGGCCCCGTCCCCCTAGCCCGTGGTGGCTCCTCTCCCTGCGCCAAGTCCTCCCCCACCTCCAACAGCCACCACCAATTAAATATAATCAATTTAAATAATTAAACATTTGTGGGAATATAAAAATTTAAATAATTATTTCACTAATTTTCAATAATGATATTTAATTACAAAAGTCATTTTAAAAATATTTGCAAAAGATATAAATTAAAATTTTAATAATTTTATAATTTATCCAATATAAAAAAAATTGGGCATCACACAAATACAAGAACTAGAACAAAAATAAAAGTGATAGTGTCGGTGTTTTTTTGCATGATTCCAATTCAAGCCTTTATTTAAAAGAAGTGATATTTCTTTTTTAAGTACAAACTGTCACCTAAGAAAAAATATAACTTACACAATAAAAATAGAACTTTCCATATTATAATCATACGTAAATTTAAAGTGAAATTGTTTTTTAAAAAAAGAGAAAACCAATCACAGGGTGTAGTATGAGCTTGCAACCCTTGTGCGTTTTTTTTTTTTAAGAAATGATATTGGTTCAATTTTCTAGAATTTAAATTTTATATATTGTTATTATAAAAACCGTCAACTAATAAATAATTATTTTAATATTTTTTTGAAATAATTATTATAAAAACTAATAAATTTATAATATATAATTAAATGAAAGGGTGAAAATTATTTACTCCATTTTTTATTAGCCACTACTATTTTTTACTAAAGGATTTTTACTTATTAGTCCCTACTTTACAAGACAGAAAACGAAGAAAACTGAAATACAAACAACAAATCCACGCAACCTGTAGGCTCTACAACGTCAGCAGCTAATACCTCTTCATAGAAAGTACTCTCTCACCCACACAAGTTCACTGGATCATTTTTTAACTCGTTTTCCACTTAACATATCGGATAACTTTTTATTATTTTTTCTTTATCACACACAGTTTTAAAACATTTATTTTAAAACTTTCCATTATATCTCCAGTTTAATTTTCACACATTTTTGGTGTAAAAATATCTACACTATCGATTTATAAAAAATATTATTGATATAATCTTTACAATAATTATATAAAAATAATAAATAAATTTATAGTATTTTTAATTTCTTGTTTTTGAATATAATGCACATTTTATCTAATTATTTATTAGATGTAAGAGTAATAAAACAGATTTGATTTATCGAACCAACCCATTTTTTTTTTCGGGTCAAGTTGAAGCTTTCAACTTGTCGATCTACTTTGACCCACCTTATCTTGATTTACAAAAAATAGATTAAGAGAAAAGTGGGACCGACTAACCCATCAATCTAATTTTAATTAAAAAATTAAGTTTAATATTTATTTTGATATTTTATGATATATTATTAATTTTATTTAGTTTATATTTTCTTTGAATAAACTATATTCAAAATTTAAGGTAATATAAATACATTCAATTTTTTAGTAAGTATTTATTATTTATAAAAGATAAAATTATTTAAATCAATTCGTCATTATTTTTTAATATTTTGACTTTTGGCAGACCAACCCACCAACCTTAGCATAAATGAGATGAGCTTGAATTTTCAACTCACTTTCCTTATGTGGGTAGAATGGTCCAACTGGTTTTTGGTAGGTAGATGGTGAGATTGGACGAAGATGAGACAAATTGACCCATTTTGTCACTCTTAATTAGGTGTATTTTTTGATTTTTTTCCATGACAAATTTTGAACTTTTAGTATATATGTGGACACACCTGCATTACACACATTATAAACTAAAATCACATCAAATATATTGATGATTATGATATTTGAAGATTCCATTAACACTCATCATTTCTCTCTCATTACACCCATATAATAGGGTATAACCTTGTGTGAATATGTGCGTGTCAAGTAAACTTTATGCACCGTTCATCGCACCTTGAGTAGACGTTTGCCAAAAGAAGTCTTTGATATCTTTTGGATTGAATGAACGTCGAGGGAGGTGCTAATGAGTTTCCAAACATAGCTTAAATAAACATATTGATATATGGTGTATTTGTATTTACGTTCAATGTGAAAACTATAAATTTCTCATGCCATGTTCACTACTTTGAAAAATGCAAAACAAAGAATACAAATGATTCACAGGCACACACGGGTAGCATGTTCGATTCTATCTACATCTTTGCCTTTCTAATGCTCGTCCAACAAAAGCTTTATTTTGTAGTTTTTGCATCCATGAGTAATATCTAACGTGATTTCTTGACAAACTATACATACTTGAAGTTAAACCGAATACATATGTAGTATTACTTTGGAGTTGACATGAATCTACTATCATCTTATACTAAACCAAACATGCATGTAACTTTTTGCCCTTCATAAAAAAATGATAGTTTTAATTTTCACTTATTTTAGTAGAATTGATGTGATTGATAATTTTATGATGATTTTCAAACATGTGCTTATTATACATGATAATTTTATAATTACCGAAGACACAAGTTACACACATCATATACTGATATACTCTTATATTTTAATCAAACGAATACTCTTTATTCCAAGAAAATATAAACACTGGAATTCTTTTTAATAAAAAAAATCGTTTGTTTTTCTTTTTATGTCATTTATTTTTGACATAAATAAATAAGCACGAGGTTAAGGTTTTTCAGCTGTTGAAGTGAAGAAAAATAAAAAAAGGGGAATAGAAACAGAGAAAAAGAGATTAACGAGTTTACCTGCGATTCAGATTACGGTCCCATTCCTGTCTTTCCCTTTTCTTTTCTCACATTTAATTTCTCTCTCTTTTTCGTTCGTTCGCTTCAATCTCTCACAGTTCGATCTTTCTTCTTCGCCACAATCTCTTTAAATTCGCAACAACGCACAATGGTTGAAGCTCGAACCACTAACTCGCCGCTTTGTCACTCTGCGCCGTCTCCCCGATGATCATGGAGCTATCGGATTCCACCGGCGGCGACCGCAACCTCAACGCGCCGCCGCCGCACAACAACCAAAACCAAGACGCGCGTTCCGGTCTCGGAATCGACCTGAACGAGATCCCCTCGCCTTCCTCTTCGTTTCCAGAAACCCTACCGGACTCCGTCGCCGTCGACGTCGTCCGCGCATACCATGACAACCCGGCTCCGCCGCCGTTTGGCCCCGCCGCCCTCCCCCGCGGTGACTCCTCTCCCTGCGCCGCCTGCGCCAAGCCCTCCCCCGCCGCCGTGAACCACCACCAACTCGTCGTGTGCGACGGCTGCGAGCGTGGTTTCCACCTCTCCTGCTCCGGAATTCGCGGCGGAGGCCGGCAGGCGGCGAACCTCGATGAGTGGGTCTGCGGCGAGTGCGTCGCCGCCGGAGTTAAGAGCAAGCGGTGGCCGTTGGGAGTGAAACAGCTTCTCGATATCAATGCTCCGCCGCCAAGCGACGCCGAAGGCGACGGCGGCGACGAGGTTCAGGATTCGAGGTAAGGAAAAATCTTTTAAGCTCTCATGCTATATGTTTTGTACCTGTGTTTTGTTGATTTTTTCAGTTTGCTGTGTTTGTACTGTGTAGTGTGAAGTTGAACCCTTTAAGGAGGTTTTTCAGTGAGGATGTTGGAAATGAGTGGCATGGCTTGTTGGTTTCAAAGAATGAAGAGGTTTTAAGTGTGAGAACGTGTTTTTCTTCTTCTTTGGTTCATTTTGTGTTTTTAGGTTTTTGAATTTTGGAGAGTATGCTAGGTTAGTATGGTTTTTGATTTCTTTATGGAAAATGGTGGGACTTTTGTGAAAAGAGCTGTTAGGATATGGTAGCTGGTAGGATATGTGAGTGTGAGGCTGTAAGTAGTTACTTCAAGAATCAATTTTTTCTTTGATCATCTAGTGGGATAAGGCATTGTGGTTGTTGCTGTCTTTGATTATCTTATGCATCCTAACAGATTCCTTTTTCGTATTCAACCTTGGGTAACTCTTTTTTCTGTTTTAGTTTTTGTGATAAATAATGATGTGCTTTATTTATAGTATCAAAAAGAAGCAAACACATGCGTTGTGCGGGGGAGAATAGGTGGCCTAGGGGAGAATTGAACTGTTCACGTTGGTGACAACGCGTGTCATTGCGACTAGGGATGGTGCTTCCCGAGCTATATATAGTTATGGTTATAATTGCATAGTTGGTTCCACATTTCAATTTTCCGTTTCCAAATATGATTTGATCCCATTTCAGGAACCTTGTCATTTAAACACAACGAAACAAATTTTCAAGCGCCCTCCCCTCTTGAAGACAGGAAACATCAATGTTGTTAAAATCGCAATCTAGATCATAGGATTGCATGGTCTTACAATCTCGCTACCCTGTCCCATTCTGTACTGTGACTGAAATTGCAAATAGATGAGATCTTGTTAGTGAAATCATGAGATCGTGCAAGTTCTGCAATCCTGAAATTGGAGATTTTTTGGTTGGGTTGTGTGACCTGGTTCACATGAACCTAGACCACTATACATTGCTAACATCAGGAAATAGAATAATTTGGATTCTCGAGTAACCGGCTGAGCCACGATTTTTAACCGATTTGCGTGCCCTAAATTGTGACTTTTGCTTCCTGGAACAGATCCCATCTCTTATTCATTTTTGTTTATAGGTTTTGAATTTTAGAAAATATGTTAGGTTAGTATAGTTTTTTTATTTCCTTTTGGAAAATGCTAAATTTTATAAAGAGTTAAGTGAAGTTTTGGGAAACTGAGGTAGTTGGCTGGTGATATGGTAAAATGGTAGAATATGTAAGTGTGAGCAGTTACTTTCAAAATCACTTTTTTCTGTGATTATCTATGTATCCAAATGATTCCTATTTTGTAGTCAACCTCCGGTAACTGTTTTTAGTTTTTGTGACAAGTAGCAATGCTCGTTATTTTTTAGTATAAAAAATAAGCAAGCAGCTTCATAGCACAGGCAATAGCTGGCCTAGAGGAGAATCGAACCCCTTACATTGTAATCACAAAACATGCAATGGCGTTGCAACTTGAGCTGGTGCCAGTTGAGCTATAAGCTTGTTGGCTTACATAGTTTTCAACTTTTTGTTATATTTGCATAGTTGTCCCTGCATTTTCAACTTTGTGTTTCCAAAAATGATTGGATCCAATTTCCGGAAAATGTTCATTAAAACAACCAAACAAATTTTGAATCCTCCCGTCCTTTTGAATACAGGAAATTCATTGCTCTAATACCCTTATATATATATATATATATATATATATATACATATTTCTTTTTTGCACCTTTGGTGTAATGTTTGTAGGACATATGGTACAAATGTAATCAGAAAGGAATTTCATATGGTACTATTGTTCCTTTGTTAATCGGAAAAGACTTGCTGTGAATACTAAATAGGAATTCAAGTAAGATTTTGGGAACATTTAATGGACTTTCAATTAAAGTTAGTTTGGTTGACGCCGTGATGGAAATGGAATTATAGTTCATAATTTTAATTTTAGTTCCAATTCTACTATAGTTGAAATTGGTTTAAAATAATAAATTGCAGTAGTCAATTGGGCCGCTATAGTGGTGTTCTGTTACAGTGAAGCCCTGTTTCGCATCTGTGAGGCCCATAGGAGAGTAGTTCAGCGTTGCAGCTGTTCTGTGAATCACAGCTGCTTTCGCGTGGAATTTCAGCCAGCTCAACTGCTATTCTTTCCATGTACAAACCCCCCCTCTCTCTTTCTAGCCCCTTGAACGATGTCGTTTGGTGCTGATTAAGGGGTCAATAAAATCCCCCTTTCGAAGGCTAAATAGCATACTGCTCTCATTTGTGTTATCTGACCTAGAGCTCTCAGCCGTGTTTCTGGCCAACGCATCTCACTCCGGTGGAATTTTCAGCTAACTCACTATCCGTGGAACTCTGGCACACTGATCTGTGGTCTCTTCTCTGTTCACATCCTCTGGGATCTGTCCTGTTCAAAGAGGGGTTTATGTTCTGTTTTATTTTCTTTTTCTTTCACTGCTGTGTTCAGATGGGTGACCTGATGTCATTCTTTCTTGCTGTACTTCCTTTCTTTTTTCTTTTATATTCCTTTCATGTTATTATATATGGCAGTGTTTAGGATGTTGATTAAGAATTAGGGTTTGTACTGGTTATTTTGTAATTCCATTGAGTTTTCATATGGAAGTATCATTTTAATTAGGTTTTCCAACTTAAAAATTAGAATTAATAGGTTGGATTCCGATTCCAATTCCAATTTTAAACAATAAATAGGAATTTAGAGTTTTGCTAATATGGGGAATATTTTACTGGGTTTTGCTTTCACGTGGAAAGTCTAAACACTTGTTTGCATACAGTTTTCCCAAAACACTGCTAGTTCTTTACAGTACCGTAGGCTGCCATCAGTGCCATGGGTTCAAATTGTGAAGCGGTTTTCAATAGTAGCCATTGTGGCCACAATAGTGGCGTTAGCATGATATAGGCTTCACCTGAAACAACATTATTTAGGTTCCTATTGTTTACAAAGCTATAACAAGTACTTTTATATTTTCCAAGTGTGTCATACTAATTACTATGTATGTCTATTGCTGTTTTCATGGAACTGTTCTTGGCCATGGCCACTGTCGTTGAAGCTCTACATTTAGTTTCTTCTAAGAAGGCAGTAAACTATTTATGTACATAGTGAACCATAAATACTATTTCACATGAAATTTTAGTTTCTTCTAAGAAGGCAAGAAGCTAATTATGCAAATAGTGAACCATGCATATACTATTTCGCACTAAATTCCATTTAATCTGTATCCTTGGTAGTTGATGTCCACATTAGCATATATACATTGCCATCGCATGTTTTTATTTGTATTACTCTTAACTGTCTTTCTTTGTCAAACTAACAAATATATTTTTGATTGCGGGCATGCAAAGTGGCTTCCCATTTTTCCGATTTTGAATTTCAAATTCTATAAGCAAGATGTTAAGAAATGAACTTCATATCATTCTCCTTTTTTCTGTTCCCACATAATATATTGTAAATCTGATTATCTGATATAATTTCAGAATAGCATTATAAAGCACAATTAAGCATAAATGACATGTAAGCATAAATGACATGTTATTAATAGGGTCTGTCACGTGCTGATGTTTATTTAAACACTGACTTACTGATATGTTTTGTGTAGCTTGCCTGATAATAGATGAATTTGGTGTACTTTGTTGTAATCTTCATTTCCATTTGTGTCTTTTGATCTATTCATGCAATAATTTATGCTTCTCGAATCCCAGCTGTTATAGGTAGTTTACTCTTTATGTTTATTTTGTCTTAGAAAGCACACTCTGGGTGATAAGTCTTTTGGTGCCAATCCATTTGGTGCCCCAGCGACGAATTCAAACTTAAACAATGGGAATGCTATTGGCTTCCAAAAGGCATCTGGAGTTGTGACGCATGCTGTTAGAGTGGGTTTAGAGGATATAACTCAATTTACTAGAAGCTTTGAGGAGGTACATATCAATTTCCCTCTTGTAATTCATAGTAGAAGTAATAATACAGCTATTAAAATACCGTCTGAGTCCAAATGAGATATTTTTGCAGGCTCTTAGAGATTTTGTATCTGAACGGCGTGGTGTACTAGAGGAAGGTTGGCGAGTGGAATTTAGACAATCAGTGAGCAACTCTGAACTGTATGCTGTTTACTGTGCACCAGATGGAAAGATATTTGATTCTGTGTATGAAGTGGCTTATTATTTGGGGCTAGCGCCTCTCCCTTCTTTAGGTGGGCCTCTATCCAAAAAAAGAAAGTTAACAAGAACTACAGCAGCTAACGGTTCTATGGAAAAGCGGGGAGCCTTGATTAATAGTAATTGTAAGGATCCTCCTTCTGATGGTTTAAATGTGGAATGTGCTAGTGCTAGGGGGAATATCCCAAAACTCTCTGAAATTGGAGGAAAAGAGGATTGCCATTCCCGCCCTCAACAATCTGCTGTAAGTGAATCTAATTCATTAATCATATTTCCTTGCTTTTTTGTGAAGCTGGCATACAATTATTTTCCCCCATACTAATACAGAATTTAGGGAATTATTATAGTGAACCCAAAATTAGCTATTTCAGCCTGATTTTTTGTGTTTATATTTCAGGATGGACTTCCTCTACAGTTCAAGGACTTCTTTGTTCTTTCTTTGGGGAAAGTTGATGGGAGACCTTCATATTATGATGTTAATCTTATCTTTCCTGTAGGTTATAAATCTTGTTGGCATGACAAGATCACTGGCTCTCTTTTTACATGTGAAGTTTTGGAGGGTGGTGATTCTGGACCTATATATAGGATCCGAAGGTGTTCCTGTTCAGAATTTCCTGTTCCAGTTGGGTCAACCATACTCTCAATGTCAAAACTTTGTCAAGTTGTGAGTCAAATCAATGAAGGTGAGAGAAAAACTAATGGTAGTATGGATTTAGGTGATGATGAAAGTCTCCAAATGATGCTTTTAGACCCTTGTGTGCCAACGGAAAATGATATCCTAAGTTGCTTTCCAAGCTGCTCTACTGAGGCACATGATACTCATACATCAGATGTATTACACCCTGTTGCTTGTTCAGTTCAAGATAATGCTAGAAATTCATTAGCTGATAACTTAGGGTTTAACGATGGAATTGGTGAAATTTTGGTGGAAGAGCGGTCGTCATTCTCTGCATGGACAGTTATTTCTCAAAGGCTAGTTAACGCTTGCAAGGATATCTGCAAACAGAAAGGAAAACTCAATTTCTATTGTAACCATGTTGATAAATGGGATTTAAGGAATGGAAAAAGTGATACATACTTTACTTCAATGGATAAATTTTGTGGTTCTCTTGGTTCAGTTGGAATCCCAAATGTAATTTATGCAGACAATGATCTGGAAGGTATCTACGAGGCACTGGGAAAATGGTTGGAGCAGGATAGATTTGGATTAGATGTTGAATTTGTGCAAGAAGTATTGGAACAAATTCCTGGTGTCCAAGACTCTTTGCAGTATGAACTTTTAAATACTAGAAATGATAGCTCATCGTTGCCAACAGTAGAAAATGGTTTCTTAGTGGTTGGATGGAGAGATGGATCAAAGTATGAGGAAGAAGCAGTTCAAGCTTTATATGGAAGGTCCAAGAAGGTGACTGAAAATAGCATTAAGGAAGTTCGTCATCCACCACTTGGGAAGCCAGTATGCTCTAGGGCTCCTGGTGAGCTCATTGGTGACATTTTTCAGGTATTTATGTTGGCTGTCAATTGTGAATCTGATTTTTTTACGTTAACCTTTTACATTCATTGGCATTATTATTTATATGCTATGATATAGTCTTACATTTTTCTGCTTTTATCTTCCAGGCTTGGGAGCTTTTAAAGAGATTTCATGAAATTCTGGACCTGAAAGAACCATTGACATTAGATGAACTTGAGAAAGAACTCATTAACCCTTGGTTTGATGAATTAGATTTTCTTGAGAAATCTGAGAGGGACATGGATGAAAGTCAAGTTTTAATTTCCCAAGGAGCTGATGGTAATTGTAGACCATTGTTGTCCCCAAGATGTGAAGCTGATCCATCAGGTTCCATAGAAAGTTCTCATGCATTTATTCAAGTGGAAACAGAAGCAATGAAAGAGGCAGCTCAAGTTAAGTTTGCATCTTTCACGTATGCCAGGTGCTTTGGTGTAGCTTTGACCAAGGCTCATAATTCATTGCTAAGAGTGCTAATAGGTGAATTGCTGTCAAAGGTGGCTGCCCTGGTAGATCCAAATTCTGAACCTGGAGAATCACGAACAAGACGGGGAAGAAGGAAAGATATGGATAGTGCAGTTCCTGCTAAACGAACCAAGCTCAATATGCTTCCTATTAACGAATTGACTTGGCCAGAATTAGCTCGTAGGTATATGTTGGCTTTTTTGTCAATGGATGGTAACCTTGAGTCTGCGGAAATTACTGCTCGTGAAAGTGGTAAAGTATTTCGTTGCTTACGTGGTGATGGTGGTTTGCTGTGTGGTTCTCTTACTGGTGTGGCTGGGATGGAAGCAGATGCACAGGTGAGCAAAGTTTTTTTTCTGAATACAATTATCAACGAGTTTTATTTTCACCTTGCCTAATGTGATTAGATACTCAATACTCATTTGCTTCACAATGTTAGTACATGGGACTTTGATATAAATATTTGGCATTTGCGCTCAATTCTAAGATACGGGTTTTTATGGTTTTTAAACAAGAGATTAGATTGTAAGAAAGTCACTTTAGGTTTAATAATTTCTAGAAGGCTAAATGATAGATGGGGTATTCCAGCCCAGGCAAGTCTTTTTCCTCTGAACTTGATACTACGGGGTGGGGTCTAATGGCCACTTTTGATTTTTATATGGACATCTAGGACATTTTCATTTATTTGTGCGGGTTATGGAAACAGGGGCACAACTTGTGAACAGAATAGCATTTAACAATTACTATTTAAGGGCTAAGAACTTGAATTTCGATTCAACAAGCTATGAACTCAAACTATAATTTGTTTATACTAGTTGATTGAAAATTTATTGATTTGAAGGGAGGATATCTCAGTGGGAAATAGGACTAAGAAATGGCCATAACTGAAGAAAACATCGGGATTTTGAATAAGAAGAACCAGGAAGAATTATGATGCATACTAAATCACTTAGCAAATTAAGGACATTTATATATATGTAAGCAGGGGAGGGTTTAAGTTCTCTCACCTGTCTTGGGGGTTTTACGTCCATCCTTTCTATGGCACCCTAATCCATCTATTCTATGTATTCGGTTGCCATAGGTTGGTTTTGATTATGGACTGTTCCTGTTATACCCTTTTGTATCTATCTTTCTTTTCATATATATATAAATATACTTTTGCCGATCAAAAAAAAAAAAAGGACATTTATATATATTATAGACTAAAACTCTCCTTTAGCATTTTAGTGGACATACTTTAACTATAGTCCCAATGATAATAGTTCTTTGAGTCTTGCTTAGTCTAAGTACTTCACATTAGACTTGCTGTTCCTTTGTGATTTACCAAAAATGTTAAAATGCTTGTCAGAGTGTTGTACTGGCTAAAGTTCTGCTTTTCTTTTCCTATAATGTTGACGAGTTAGCCTAACCAAGGCTATCTATCATCTGGGATGACTTATATGTGCATTTTGATATGGCATAGCTTTATTCCTTTACTCAGCTTTGTCATGACATTAGTGAAGTGCTTGTTTTATCTGGCAATTCAGTTCCTTTTAGAAGTTTGTTTTGTATGGCATACCATGTTTTAAGGAATGATAGAAGTATCACTGACAAGCTTTTTTGTTTGGCTCTCAGCTGCTTGCAGAGGCTACAAAGAAAATTTTTGGTTCTTTAAGTAGAGAAAGTGATGCACTAACCATGGAAGAAGAAGAGTCTAATGCAAAGGGTGTTTCTGAATTTTTTTTGGCAAATGATGGTAATGTTCCTGAATGGGCACAGATGCTAGAACCTGTCAGAAAGCTACCAACAAATGTAGGCACCCGAATCAGAAAGTGTGTCTATGAGGCTCTGGAAAAGAATCCACCAGAATGGGCAAGGAAAACACTGGAGCATTCAATCAGTAAGGAAGTGTACAAGGGCAATGCTTCTGGACCAACAAAGGTGCTTCTCAGTGGCATTTTTCCTCTAGTGTGTGTATGTTTTGGGGGTGCATGTAATATACATGGAAGTGGCCAAAACTATTGTAGAACCACTATTTAGTTGCATTGATAAAAATGTTAGTATGACAGTTTCTTGACCATTAGATCAGATATCTGACCAAAAACCATCTGATAGAATTCCATGGTCTAGGAACTGTTAGCTACTAATTGCACTGGTGTGTTATTTATTACTGTTGTTTCTAACTTTCTTGTGTGTTATCATCTTTTTTAATATGCAAGCTATCTCGTAATTTATGTAGTTTCCACTCTACCTATACGCTTATGAGGAAACTGTATATTGTGGGGTTCATGTTACCTATTACAACATGCAAGACACACACAGTTTCTTAATGTATAATAACTGAACTAAGGGCTTCATGTTGTTCTCTATGTAATGTGGTAGTTCATCTGGTTAAAATAAAGTGTTCTTAATTTTTTTCTTTGTTAAGAAAACATGATCCTGAATTGAATCTTACTCTTGTTTATAAACAGAAAGCAGTTCTTTCAGTGTTGGCTAAAGTTGGTGGTGAAGGATTTCAATCTAATCCCAATAAAGGACACAAAAAGAAAATTGTTATATCAATTTCTGACATTATCATGAAACAATGTCGCATTGTATTACGTCGTGCTGCTGCTGCAGATGATTCAAAGGTTTTTTGCAATTTGCTGGGAAGAAAATTAACAAATTCTTCAGATAATGATGATGAGGGGCTTCTTGGATCTCCAGCCATGGTAGCCCGTCCTCTTGACTTCCGCACTATTGACCTAAGATTAGCTACTGGAGCTTATGGTGGATCTCATGAAGCTTTTCTTGAGGATGTTCACGAGGTCTGTCTTATCAAACTTAAATTGCTTGACCAGTCTTCTATGTTGTTTTTTCTTTAAATTACTACTCCCTTTTAGGCTCACATTTCTCTGCTGTTATGGTATTGTTTCTCTCTATAAAGATTATTGTAAATACTTCTTTTATGGTTGCTTCTGCACCATTTTAGTCTCTGGCTCAAGGAACATAATGATTGGTTTCCTCATGTTCTCGTTCATATACTGGTCTCTAATATGTTTTCTAGTAGATGCCAAGTCATTATTTCAATGTTTATTTTTGACTTGTGGAGGGCACTAATTTGTAGATTTGATGTTACAGCTGTGGAACAATGTTCGTGTTGCTTTTGGGGATCAATCTGATTTAATTGAACTGGCTGAAAAATTATCCCAAAACTTTGAATCATTATATAATGAGGAGGTTGGTAGCTTGTTTGTGTATACATCAGTACACATACTCTTGTAATTTCAGTTATTAATTGAACTTTTAAATTTCTTTCTTGGTTACAGGTTGTCTCCTATGTCCAACAATTTGTGGAGTATGCTAAAATGGAATGCTTAAGTGCAGAAATGAGAAAGAAAGTTGTTGATTTTATTGAGTCAACAAATGAGATTCCGAAGGCCCCTTGGGATGAGGGAGTATGTAAAGTATGTGGCATTGATAGGGATGATGATAGTGTTCTACTATGTGATACTTGTGATGCTGAGTATCATACATATTGCTTGAATCCTCCACTTGCAAGGATCCCTGAGGGAAACTGGTACTGTCCTTCTTGTGTTGATGGTAAGCGTGCAACTCAAGATGTCACAGAACGGACAAAGATTATTGGCAAGCGTCGAAGTAAAAAGTTCCAGGGAGAAGTCAGTTCTCTATACTTGGAATCTCTAACTCATTTATCAGCTGTAATTGAAGAAAAAGAATACTGGGAGTACAGCGTGGCCGAGGTTTGTTGATGCACACCTACTTATGTTACCTTTTCTTCTTATTACGTAGTTAATGCATACAAACCTTCTTGGTAGAATGGAATTATGTCTTATTTTTACACTTGATATTTGTTGTATCACTCTGGAAAGAATTTTTGTTGGTAGTTGGATAATGCTGATATGTGGTTCTCATTTTGCTGTCATCTGAATGAATTTTAATGGAATTCTATCTTATATAAATGATATATTGTCCCAACACTTTTAATTTTTGCTAGATTTTCGTTTGTTACTTGATTTCCTTCTGTATAGCTCATTTTCTTGTATATATAAAAGGTTTCCCATCAAAATATTGCTTTTACTGATGCAAAGGCTCATTTTTTTTGGTTTTGAGCACGTTGTTATGATGCTTGAATTTACTACTATTATTACTTAGTATAAAATACACTGTGATTGTATTTGCTTACATTTTCTTTTTTATGATTGATAGCGTATTTATCACTCTGTTTTCTGTGTTTGTATTTGCTTACATTTTCTTTTCTAAATCGTTGCAGAGAACTTTCCTTCTCAAGTTTTTATGTGATGAGTTGCTTAACTCTTCCCTGATTCGCCAGCACCTTGAGCAATGTGCAGAGTTGTCTGCTGAGTTACATCAGAAATTGCGTGCACACTCTGCAGAGTGGAAAAGCCTGAAAACTAGAGAGGATATTTTATCCACAAAAGCTGCAAAAATGGATACATTCTCGGTAAATACTGCTGGAGAAGTTGGTCTTAAGGAAGGGTTTACTGGTAAATGCCCGGTCCAGCCACATACTGCAGTTGACAATCCTAGTAATTTTGGGGTATTTGTTGATAGTCTGCCTTCAGAAGAGGTTAGCAAAGAGAAGTATAGGTTTGATAGTGTTGATAAAAGCATATCTGTGACAAATTCAGATTCTGATAGCCAAAATATGAATTCCATAGATGTAGAGGGACAAATTAGAAATGTCTCTGCTGCTGTGGAGTCTCAATGTACTGACAAATCCCCCAAATCTTTTCCATCGCCAAATCATATGTCTCAAGAAATAAATTGTGCTGGTGGAGAAACTCATGTTCAGGGTAACCACCAGAAATGTGAGGGAAAGGACAGACCTATTCCTGTGTCTTACCAGCAAGGAGGAGTGCCTGTCGATGTTCCTCAGATTGGCTTGAATGAGTCCGAACCCTACCACCTTGAGCTCAATGCCATCAAACGTGATATTTCACTATTGCAGGACACCATAACTAGTGTAGTATCACAGCTGCTGAAGCTCTCTGTTCGCCGGGAATTTTTGGGTATCGATTCAATTGGTCAATTGTACTGGGCTTCGGCTTTGCCTGGAGGACGTTCACGTATAATTGTTGATGCAACTGCTGCATTGCTGCATGGAAGAGGAATGCCATTTAGCAGAGACTATGCAGAGAAGTTTTCTGTTCTGCAGCTGTCTGACAAGGATTCCTCTTTAATGTCTCAGCCTAGTAATCCTTTGGGCAATAGGTCACCGTGGATTGCTTATGAAACTGATGCGGAAATTGAAGAGCTCTTAGGTTGGCTGGATGATAGTGACCCTAAAGAAAGAGAACTGAAAGATTCCATTATGCTGGGCCCAAAATCAAGATTCCAAGAGTTCATTAATGCACAGACTGAGGATCAGGTCGAGGACCAAGGGCATATTTCTATGCCAAGAAATAGAGAGAAAACAGTATCTAATTCTCTTGTTACCAAGGCAACTTCCTTGCTGGAAAAGAAATTTGGTTCCTTCGTTGAGTGGGATAATGTTGAAGTGTTGAAGAAGCAAAATAGAAAGACCCGAACAACTAATGATGAAAAGTTGTATAGGTGTGAGTGCCTAGAACCCATATGGCCTTCTAGGAAACACTGCACACATTGTCACAAAACTGTTGCGAGTGATGTTGAATTTGTTGGACACAATGATGGCAAGTGTAATGCAGGTCTTCTGGCTGTAGAGAAGAATAAGGATAAAAATGGATCTTCTAAAGGAAGAGGGAACTTAAAATGTGATACCTCACTTGAGAAATTCAGAGCTGATGCTGAAACAGCTGTAACCTCGGTTAGTGGGTCTTCTAAGCTTAGCTCAAGATTGATTAAATTTTCAAATGAAGAATCCACATGCCCATTTAATTTTGAAGATATATGTTCCAAGTTTGTGACCAATGATTCCAACAAAGAACTTGTCAGAGAAATAGGTCTTATTGGTTCAGATGGTATCCCATCCTTAGTTCCTTCTGTATATCCTTTTGTTAGTGAATATACACTCTCAGCTCAAAAGGATGAAAGCATTGTTGGTGGTGTGTCCAAAGTGTCAGAAAGCCAGGTCTCTCAGGGAATCACTGATGGAGCTGGCACATGTCTTGACCATAAATCAAGCATTTCTACTGGAAGGTTGGCTGCAAATGAAAGCAATAAATCCAACAAATCATCCTCGAGAGAACAAAGAGATGGGAAATTCTCTTTTTGTAGTCCTGCTTCAGTTATGGGAGCTGATGGCTACTGTGTGGTTCCTTTGCCTTCATTGAGACCATTAGTTGGAAAAGCTTCTCATATTTTGAGGCAGCTGAAGATAAATCTACTTGATATGGATGCTGCACTTATGACAATTGCTCTAAGACCATCAAAGGCTGAGTCAGACAGAAGACAGGCTTGGCGTACATTTGTAAAATCCGCAAAAACTATATATGAGGTTTGTCTTATTTCTGTGGCTCTAGCACATACACTTCATTAACAAGCATTGGCAAATTCCACATGTTTCTCATTCCTTTAGTTTCAGCACTGCGAGTCACCTTATTGAGATACCTTTTTGTTTTGGTTCTCGTTGGTAAACAATTTGTTGACCTTTTGATGCCACTTTGCACTTTAACTCCAATCAGTGAAAAATGACAGTTTTACGTTTGCACATGAATTTCTTGACCAATAATTATACTATATTTGTAGTTCAAGCAGCTTAGTAATGAATGTGAACTTGTGTTTGTTAATGTTCCTTCCATTTTTTCAGATGATTCAGGCAACATTTACACTGGAGGATATGATTAAGACAGAGTACTTGAGGAATGACTGGTGGTACTGGTCATCGTTCTCAGCTGCTGCCAAATCTTCTACGTTGCCTGCCCTTGCCCTTCGCATATACTCCCTTGATTTAGCCATTATATATGAGAAAATGCCCAATTCAAGCTTTACTGACAGCTCTGAACCTTCTACCATAGCGGAACCAAAACCACCTATGAATTTGGATGCAGAAAAATCCAAAGCAAGCCGGAAGTCAACCAGAAAAAGGAAGGAATCAGATAATTGATCTCATACTTGTATTCTTGGCTCAGAAAATCTGATAGCTGATCAGTTTTATGTGGTGTGATGTGATCATCCACTGGTATAATTGGGCCATGGGTCCAACTTAAGGTTATAAAATGGGGCAGCCACAGTTACTGGTGTCTCTTGCGTGCTTGTACATATAGGTAAAACTGACCTGCTAACTCAGATGCTGGTTTTTGGCTAAGCAGAATTTGTAGGATTATCTGCTTTCAGTGGGGGCACCAGTATGAGGGAATTGTGAGGATGCATCCAATTTTGAAATGATTTCTGCTGCAGCTTTCCAGTTGGCTGCTCCATAGCGAGAAGTACATTTTTCATTTTTCTAGCAGAGTCTGATCCATATATGTATACAAATGGAATTATTGTAAAGAAGGAATAGGAAAAAAGTAGTAAAAAAAGGACAGGATGGGAGAGAAGTAAGAAAATGTTAAGTTGAGCAGTTGTAGGCAATATTTCATTCTTTATACTTTTTCTCTGACCCCTAGAAAAGTCCTGCACACGCATGCCCTTGATTTTGTTCTTGGGCATCTGCTGATGTGTTAGAATGCAGGGGAATTATTGGAATCAAAGCTTTTTTCCATCTGCTTTGTGCTGCTTGCGTAGTGCGTGTTCTGTTTGATTTGTTTATTTGCATAATTCCTATAATTCTCTAGTCATGTTTGTTGGGGGTTTAATATAGACACACTAATATCTACCCCCCCTACTTTTCAGTTTTAGCATCACAATGAGGATTAAGTTACTGTAAGGGAGGTTCCATCGTTATAGCACTGCCATGAGGTCTGTCTTATACTCTTATTGTATCCTAGTGTAGATACTTATTTGTGGCATTAGTTCATGTGCATTGCACGTGTCGAGTTAGCACTTGCATAAGTGGTTGATGTGTTCATTATATTATAGTGTAGATGCATATTGGGCAACTTACTAGGGTGTGGTTGGGAGGTAGGTTGAATGGTATCTGTAAGCTCTCGTTACTTGCTTGATGATATTTAGATCCGAATATCTTGTTATGGGTGTTACATTAGCCGTTTGAGTGCTTGTTAATCATGAAATTTGTGTAATTAAGTAGAATGTGCTTACATTGTGAGTTTCTGGCAATTTTGTGCTGGAAGCTTCCGACAAATTCTTAGTGAGAATTGAAGTTGATACATATAGTTGTTATTGCAAAGTCTCCAGTCTCAACCGAAAGATTTGACTCGAGCAAATGGTATTTGACTCTAGTATTACTTTTTCTTTTAAGAAAAAAAATACCTCACTACTTTTTTCGAATACTTTGTTGTCCGTGTTTTGAACAAATTATGAACAAAGGTAATGATAATTATAGTAAATATACCATAGTTAACAATCTCGGATAGCGGAGCGGAGAGGCCGTCCTCAAAATTGGGGTAGCGAGATAGTGGATAGCAGGGTGATTACTATTCTAATGGTTTTATATATGTATTAAAAAATTTAAAATATAAATATATAAGCTGAAAAAGAGAAATATAACTAAAAATTCATGCACTAATTATCATTAACAATAAAACTCTTAAGTCAAATAAACAATTCTACAAAGTAAGTCTTGAACCCTCTAAAGTCAAATGTAATTAAAGTTATAGAAATTAAAATTTAAAATAGATAAAGATAATCTTCTTAATTTAAATCATCAGTCTCTTCAAGATTTGATGTCATTGTCTTCTTCATCACTCCCACTAGCATTAGAAATGTACTCTTCCTCCTCTTCATCTTCACTTATGTTATTTCCATGCTCTTCTTCCAACACTTCTATTTCTTTTCCCCTTCTAGAAGTAGATGTTATAGCAGTCGTCCTCTTTGTTGTTCGTCTAGTGTATTTCAAAGGTTCATTGGCCCCAGTTGCTTGAGCAACATCTCTCCAAGTCAACACATCATCAAAAATCAAATCAAATTCTGCATCTTCATCTTCACCCAAATCTCCCAATAGCCATTCATTGCTATCATCAATGTCATCTAAAACAATAGGATCAATGACATCACGACTCTCATAACGATCTTGAAGAGCTTGGTTATATTTAATATAAACCAAGTCTTGAAGCTTTTGGTGCTGAAGTCTACTCCTCTTCTTTGAATGAATCTATTATATAATTTAAAAAGCTCAATTTCAAATTTCAACTTTCAACTTTCAATGTTTCAAATCTAAATGAACATTAACTTACTTGCTCAAAGGTACTCCAATTACTCTCGCATCCCGACGAGCTACAAGTCAAACTTAGAATTTTAACAGCAAGATTTTGCAAATATGGTGTATGTGCTCCATACATCTTCCACCATTCAGCTGTAATGCAATTCATATGCATTAGTATTTACACAAGTTATCAAATAATAATTTAAATTTATATTAAAGTGAAATTGTCCACTTACCAGGAGCCATTGTATTCCTTTTCCTTATTGCTGCACTTATTCCAAAGAGTCCTCCAACCCTCTTATATATTGGCAACTCACTATGAATCTTATCTACAAAATCTTCATTTTCACTAAGCCTATCAATGCATTTGTATAGGCCATCTAGCACTTCAGCATCATTGTCAATGTTTCCATTGCCATAAAAGAACTCGGGATTTAGATAATAACCCGCAGCATGCAAAGGGTGATGCAATTGGCACTCCCATCTTCTATTAATAATTTCATAGATGTCCTTATACTTGTCTTGATTGCCATTGAAATCCTTTTCAATTGCTTCTTTGGCCTTATCCATGGCCTCATAAATATAACCCATAGCGGGTCTTTTTTCATTATCCACCAACCTCAAGACACGCACAATAGGCCCCATAGCCTTCAAAGTGTAAACTACATCATTCCAAAATGATGGCATAAGCACAACAACTGTTGCTTTCTTTCCCTTCGGATCTTTAGCCGCCTTGGACTTCAACCATTCATCCGAAGTGAACATCCTTCAAGATTTGTTTTTTGCTTATGCAATCTTTGCAAAGTGAGGAAGATTGTAGCAAATCTTGTAACTCCGTGCTTCACCAAATCAGACTTGCTTGTGAACTTTCTCATGATGCTCAAAGCCAATGTATGGTTATAAATGTAACCAACAACCTTGATGCCTCTTTGTATAGCCTTTTTAACTTTAGAGATCTTTCCAATATCTTCAAGCATCAAATCAAGACAATGAGCAGCGCATGGAGTCCAAAATAATTTTGGTCTAGTGATTTGTAAAATTCTACCTAAAAAGACCAAAATCAATAAACTTGAATTAGTAATAATAAAAAGTTACAAATACAATTACAAACTTACCATTATAAATCAAAACTTGATTAATAATAATTCTTACCCGCCATAACGTTACTCCCATTGTCCGTCACCACTTGAATGACATTCTTTTCTCCAATCTCCTCCACAAAGTTATTCAAAAGCTCATGCACTTTGTCCCCGGTCTTCATATATTCACTAGCATCAACACTCTTCACAAACATTGTTCCCAATGAACAATTTACCAAGAAGTTAATTAGGGTCCTATTCTTCCTATCCGTCCAACCATCCGACATAATTGAGCATCCATATTTCATCCTCTCCTCTTCATGATGCTTCAACAATTCTTTTGTGAAATCCATCTCCTTTTTAAGTAGTGAAACTCTCAATTCATGAAACGTTGGAGCCTTTAAATGAGGACATTAGTTTCCAACTGCCTCAAGCATCATTTTGAAACTTTTTGATCTAGCAACATTGAATGGAATTCCATTCCTATAAAAGAAATGAGCAATATATTGAACCGTTCTTGCTCTTGCTTCCTTTTGACAAGCATCATTTATACTCGTATGCCGCTTTTCTTTTCCCAATTGGAGAGTTTGTTCAGGTTTTTTGTGAAAAAGCAAATCAAGAGGACCTTTAACATTTGTATTCCTCTTCTTGGTAGCAGCTGAAATGACCTCCGTTGATGATGTTAGAGATCTTTTTCCACTTTGAAGTCTTGCAATCTCTTGCACCTCGTCTTCTTCTTCTTCTTCGTTTTCTAATTCTTGCATCCCCTCCAATAACTCATTTTCAGAAATTTTCTGCTCATAGGCTGCCTTCATTTCCAATTTAACATCTTCCGGTACTTTCCTACAAGCACCCACATCTCCTCTTATTCCGAGTTGATGCTTTTTCGCTCTAGTAGTTCCCTCGGTAGATGTTTTCAAGCAAAAATCACATGTCACACTCTTCCTATTGTTCTTGTTCCTTTAGTTGTTCCACTTCCAAAAGATGTCAATTCTATCACCAGTAAGCTTAAACATTGCAGTTGAAGATCCCACTGGTGGCGTGGTATTAGTTGTCTTGTTATTTCCTTGTTCAATAGAAATTGGTGGTAGGGAACCAGAGGCCATGATTCTGCTGGGCAGAATAAAAAGACAAAAAAGAAAAAGAAAAAACAAACAAACAGAAAACGAAAAAAGAAAAAGAAAAAGAAACATAAAGAAAAAGCCGACTGAGAAAGAGAAGAGAGAAAGAAAGAAAGAAAAACAAAAAAACAAAAATGCCGATCTCGACGGAGAAGGAGGAGAAACAACAGCCAAAGAAGAAGAAAGAGAGTAAGAGATGTCAGAGACTGAGAGTCTGAGACGACTCCAGAATCCAGACAGACAAGGCCGCTAGAGAAGGAAGCGCTGCTAGCCAGAGAAGGAAGAGCCGCTGGCCGAAGGTTTGCGCTCGTAGGAAGAAGGAACGAAGGTTTGCGCTCACGGAGGTAGGAACGAAGGTTCGCGATCGCGAAAGAGCGCCTTTAATCACAAAAAAATGAGGGCATCTTCGACCTTTCCCTCGCATAGCAAATCGTGGCCGCGTCGTCGAGATCGTGCCCGCTCCGCTATCCACCTTGTTGCGGGCACAACAGCCGCGACCCTAAAACGCACTGCTACTTAGGGGTGTTCACGGTCTGGATTGGATCGGTTTTGAAGCAAAAAATCATCTGATCCAATCCCTTCGGTTTGGTCATTTGATCATCCATTCGGTTTGAAATTTTTTTCAAATTCGATCCAATCCAATCCAATTTTTTTCGATTTAGATTGGATCGATTTTCGATTTTTTAAAAAGTCTAAAAATAAAACTTATGAGACTTATTTTTATCAAAATAAGGTGTATCTAGCAGAAACAAACACATTCATTGAACAAAAACAAACATCATTTTCGAATTTTCATTGAACAAACACATTCATTGGACAAAATAAGGAGCATTGTATTGGGTTTTTTGATTTTTGGACTATGATGGAGAATAGGCCCAAGTAGGTAAAGGGTAAGATAAAGTTTATAATTGGATCGGTTTGGATTGGATCGGTTTTCACCAGTCAAACCGAAAATCGATCCAATCCAGTCAAAATTTTTGATTTTTTTTTCGGTTTTCGATTTTTTGGTTTTCGATTTTTTCGATTTTCGATTTTTCGGTTTGGTCACCACGGTATGCATCGATTTGGATCGGATGATGAACACCCCTACCGCTACTATACCCACTGTAGCAGTGCATGCCCGCTCCGCGCCGCTCCACCGCGACGACCGCTTTCGATAACATAGAAATATACATATTGGACTACAATGATTAGGGTGTGAAAATAATATTTGCTTTTAAAAAGCACTATTCGAAACGGATTACAAAACAATGGGGAGTGCTTTGCCTCTTTTGTGGGGCCTTACCCCGGATTTTATTTTGGTTAAGTTGTCAAAATGGTTTTCGAAAATCGGATTCAGTAGAAAAAATATAGACAACTCAAATTTTGTAAAGTACTAATTAACCATGTTTTAATACTTGAACAAGAAATATACTTACTGTAAGTTTGGCAGTACAACCATTAACCTACACAAGACACCATTGACCAAATTACTACTAGACTTTATTTATTAAACTCGGCTTAAGGACACTCCAACTCCTCATAGGGGTCCAAGCCACCCAATCTGGGCGTTTACTTTTTCCTCCCTCGCCCACAAGATATATTATACAATATTATTACCTTTTCTTAATTAAGCATCTAATTTCAAAAGCACTGCTGCATTACCATTTTATCCAACATAATACATATTAGTCCACCAACCCAATGCCTCTCCTTCCTCATGGTTTTGGTGCTCAGTTTCAGATACAACAAACACATCCAAGTAACTCCTCCCATCATCACTCCCATCCTCCTCCTCTGACTGAACCCTCTCGACCGGGCCCACACATCCACCATAGTTGTCAGCTAGAATGTATGAATCAACACTGTCAACAACCACCTGTGGACTACCCTCGTCCACCACTGCACTTCCAACACTCCCACTACTCAGGCGGTCCTCCATCCTTGTGCCGAAAATCGGAGCCATATCTTCATCTCCTGGAATTGAATCAACTTTCTTGTCACATAATGGTTCCTCAGGCACCTCTTCAGCTTGAACTTGAAGCTTCTCATTTAAGGATACCACCTGCGGAATAGTCAACAACATGTCATTAAGATATTCTATCAAAAAGTCCACTTGTTAATTAGTTTATGGCCTATCTTGCATACTCCTTTCTTTCTTCTTCTTCTTTTTTTTTTTTTTTTGAAAAAAAAAGTTCATCAGTCTTTTTCACAAAAGGAGGTCTTAAAGCATATTTTGAGAAATCTACAAAGGTATATTCGCATAGCTACTTTGAAAGTGACCTCTTTGCAAACAAGGTGGGGTTCAGAACAGATGCTACTCTTGGTAGTTTGTGATTATTATAATGTCGAATCTCATGTGTAGGACCCTTTCTGGATAGCTACCAATCATCTTCTAAGTGTCGTGTCGACTTCTTCCCCTATGCTATGCTATGATGGAGTTCTGATTGTGAAGGCACTAATTCTAATCCTATACAGTATACAGCCCCCAACTGTTGACAGACAATTTCTATTCTATTCTATTTTATTCACCCATTATTTCATCACAGTTCTATGTATAACTGTAACCATTGTATCATGAAATTTTTTAACAACACATTCTTTTTGCATACATTTTTTATTAGAGTTTGATGGTGTAAAAGTCATTGTTAATATCACTTTTGACATAATTTTGTAGAAGTCAATAATTCTTTTTCTCTTTTTATTATGGACTAAAAGTTACTAGAAATCACATTTTTTTAGATTTCATTTTATATTTAATGAGTTTCTCATTTTGTAATATTCAATATAACTAATAATAAAGTGTGTTAAAAATTATGTTACTAACACTCCTCTTTTATCATTCACGGATACTTAAATTGCATATATGACCACCCAAATCTAAATAGGGAAAAAAAAAATCTAAAAATCACCGTTGCATAGATACAATGATTCAACTTTTTTTAATAGTACACATGTATAAATGTACCTCAGATTTGAGTTTCTCATTCTCCTTCATAATTGAATCATAGGACGAAAGTAGGGTATCGTATGATGACTTGAGAACATCATAATCCCTTTCAAGTTGCTTGGTCTTCCATCGAGCCCTGCGGTTCTGAAACCAGACAGCCACCTGCCTGGGCTGCAATCCCAGCTTCTTAGCCAACTGGGTCTTCCTCTCAGGCTCCAATTTGTTCTCTTCCTCAAAGCTCTTCTCCAACAGATGGACCTAATCATCAACCACACAAGAGTGTCACGACGACAACAACAACAAAACCTTATGCCACTAGGTGAAGTTGGTTACATGAATTACACAATGTCCTTCGGCATAAAACCAAAGTTTCAGATAACACAAGAGTGTCACAACATGAAAATATTGATGACAAGCTATCACACACTTTTCTCATATCTTCATCTTTGGATGCAACAGTATATATTAATCTCAAAAACAAAAGAAAATAAAAGCATTATACAATATCTCTCTTATCAGTTTGATCTAGGCATCCCCATGGTAATCAGTAAATTAATAACAACACCAAGTATTCAAATCAAGGAAAGTTGTCTTGATTTACTACAAATAATAAGAATTTGTTTCAAAATCAAATCTCTTCATAGCTACAAAGTGGAATTTCTCTTTCAAGCCAACCACCTTTTTTCTCTCTCTCCACATATTGTATTAAGTTTAAAACCCAAACTCAGAGCAATTCATTCAAATTTCAAGCTATTTCACAACAACTTCTTCTTATATTCAAATTGGTGATCAGTCTGAAAACAACAACAACAACAACAACAACAACAACAACAACAACAAAGAACAATTCATTCAAATTTGAAGCTACTGGCCAACCTGTTCGGAACTGAGGCGGTGCTTCTTCTCCGGCGACTGCTTCTCATAATACTCTTCATCATACAGTTCATCCGGTGAGGTGAAGAAAGGTCGCCTCTTCGAGGCTTCCTCCATGCTCATCATCGATCTCCCTGCTTTCATTTCAATCCCAAAAACAAAACTCCATCAATTAACACTTTTGTGTATCAACACCACCATCCATGTCAAAACATAATAAACATACAGTTACAGAAAAAAAAAATATTTTAAAAAATATTTATTTTATTTATCTGTCACAACATCCCAAATCTGATACGCAATCAAGCTGCTTCCTTTATCAAAAACCCAAATCGAATCATGCCTTTTTATTTCGCTTGCTTTAATTTTATTTAACCTTAACCATCTTTTATGTTCCAAACTTGCTAGCAGCCAAAAAAACAGATATCATTTTTAGAAGCACAAAACTCAGATGCAGTTTCTTTTTTTTTTTCTTTTTTTTTTTTTTTTTACTGTTCTCTAATCAGAATTAGATTTTCTTCTTCTTGATAATATGTGTAATAATGATTTATGTTAAAGGTCAACATAAATTACTAAGGTCAAACTCTGGTTCTATCAGGCGAACAACACCAAAAAGCACTTTAAGAAACCAAACCATAACAACAATAACAACAACTACTCCACAACATATCCAGTTTCAAATTTTCAATCCAAAAAAAGGGTAAGAGAAAACTTAATAAGATAAAAAAAATCAATAGAAAGAGAGATAGAAAGAGAATGACCTCGAAAAGCATGTTCAGTGTTGCCGAGGAAGAGTATGTTGTTGCCGCGAGACGCGGAGGAACCAAAGAAAATCCGTCCAGACTCCATGGCACTCCGGTCAATCACCACCGCCGCCGGAGAAACTTTCCGGCTAGAGAAAGAGACACCTTAATACTTAAAAGGTGTCTGTGTTTGTGTTTTTGTGTGTGTGTTTTTGCTCTGTTTCTTTTACTCTGTTTTTTGAAACTTGTGTTGAGAATTTCAGAAGGGTTGTTGTTGTTGTTATGAAGTGTTTTTTTTTGTTTGTTTGTGTGTGTGAATTATTAATTATTAGAAGATCATAAGCTTATGACGGAAGAAGCTTGTGGTCCAAAGCAACCTCGCCGGAGTCTCCAACGGGCATATGCAAGATCCCATCATACACCGCCAGATCCTACCCACCACCACCAAAGTTTATACTTTGAGGGCCTCAGTTTCGGGACGAAGGAGGAGGAGCACCGCCGCAACCACCTTCGTCAGAATTCTAGGTCGCCGGAGAAATATTTTCCGGCGAGCTTTTGTTTTGTGTGTGTGTGTGTGTGTGGTCAACCGACGCACTGTGTCTTTGTGAGTGTTTTCTGCGACTAAAGTTGTTCGAACTATGGCCACTGCCTTTTATAGAGCTTCCTTGGTCGTTAATTGACTTAAATGTCCTTTATTGCGATTTTTTTAATGAATAATATATATAGTTTTAATATTACTTTTGGTATTATAAGTTTTATTCTGATTTTTATAATTTTAAAATATATTATTTTGGTCTTTTTTTGTTAAAAACATTAGTATTTTATTAATTTTTAAATTTTAAAAAATATCAAAATCATACATTTAAAAAATATAAAGGATCATAATATAACTTTTAAAGTTTAATATATCACAATTAAACAATTATAAAACATAATAGACTAAAAGTGATATTTTTTAAAGTAATTAAATTTATATAATGACGACTAAAAATTATTATTATCTCTATTTTATTTAAAAAATAACTAAGAAATTAATAATAAATTAGTGAATAAAATTATTATCATTATTAAATAATAATAATATAAGAGTGAATTTGTGATTTCAAATTCATCTTTTCTTTATATATTTGGTGATTTTTAATTTTAAATAAAAAGATAGTGACTGTTTTTAGTTGTCATGTTAACTTAATTATATTAAAATTTAAAACGTTGACGGACATTAATGTTTCTAACGAAAATTTGAAAACAAGGTCAAAATGATACATTTCGAAAATATAAAAGACAAAAAAGAAACTTTTAAAATATAATGTACCAAAATAAAACAATTGTAAAACATAATGGATCAGAAATAACATTAAATCATTTTAAAATTTAAAAGTTAATATAACACTAACGTTTCTAATGAAAAATTGAAAAAATGATCAAAATGATATATTTCAAAAATATAAAAAATCAGAAGAAAATTTTAAAATTTAATATACTAAAGCAAAACATAATAAACTCAAACTAATAGTTACACACACAAAAGAAGATAATAAACCCAAAGTAACACCCGCACACACCCACACACCCCCCCTCCCAAAAAAAAAACACCCACACCCAGAGAGAGAGAGATTTTGCCACAAGTATGAGTTAGAGACACACACATACACGACAAGGATTGAATGAGTTTTTTCGCTAGATAAATCATTCTTACAATGTGTGAGCACATGATGCTTAACCACTACATCAATATGTTGGAATGAATGAATAATTCTGCCATGTCATCTAATTACACATAACTGTCATGATAAGTGTGTTCTAGAATAGAAATAGGGTTGGATAATTCCATTTAATAACGAATCACATAATCAATTTATTTTACTGATGTCAAGTGAGTCACTGATCCACTTCGATAAATGTAAATTTTAAACTAGTGATTCACATTCAATTCTTGAAATCTCATAATGGTCATTATCATAAACAATGAAAGATACTTAACCTAACATATAATTGATTTCTGAGAAAACACAAGAAGGTAATGAAGAATAACTCAACACATTACCTTTCTTGGTTTGCACCAAAGATACTTCCAATTAAAAGTCGGAAATTATAAACATATTTAAAGAATACACTTATGTACCAATTGAGTTAGATTTTATTGATATCAATTATATTTTGTTTTTGTAAGAAGAATTATACTTCAATTTCACAATGAAGACTGAAGTTAAACTTTATGTATGTGATCTATTCCACCAAATGCCATCTTTGTTGCTCCATGTGGAAATCATGGATCTAGATAAATTTAACAGGCCATCTTTGGATGATAGATCATAGGCCATGTTCAAGATCCCAAAAGCAAAATCACTGGGAAGCTGAAAAAGGCAGAATAAAAGTAACTTACTTTTGTCATGTCACAAAAGTTTGCATGAACATAAATATGTCATTGCATTTCTTTGTTGTCTTTAAGAATTTCTATCTAGGTGAATTACTTTGTTTTTTAAACTTATAAATTTATGGTATATAGGAAAAAGATTTTTTGACATCGTATTCCATTATCTTTATTTCTCACCTGCTTTTTAACTTTTCATATATACATATTTTAAAAATATATCCAAAAACCAAGACAACAATATCTTTTGAGTTTAAATCAATCAAAAATTACCTTTTACGAGTATAATTAAAAAATTAATAAATTTATCATATATGATAACTTATGATTTAATAATAATATATAAATATTTTACAAAATTAATTTATAAATTATTTCTTCATATATCATTATTGATTCAAGTGAAATTAAGTTTGAATTCTTTGACAAAATATCATATTCAAGTCTTGTGAATGAAAAATATTGTAAGATTATATTTGATAAGATATTTCAATTAATTTTTAATTAGCTGAAAAATTTGTTTGACTGTTCGATAAATAAGTTTGTTTAAGTAGTTTTTAACGTTTTTTGAAATATTACTTGAAGTAACATTTTTTAAAACGCTAACTTATGAGTTTTAATTTTTTATATTTTTTTATTTTTATCCTTAATATATATATGTATATATATATATATTTTAAATAAATTATAATTTTATTATTTTTTATTATTTTATATTTTTCAGCTAGTTTTATAATGACCTTGTGGCCATTTGGAAAAACATAAATGATCGGGTATGGAATGACATGCATACTGACCATTCAATCTCAGTCAATCTTAGTATCTCTTACTGGAATGCAGCAAGGGGAAAAACAAACGTGAGGCAGCCACACGGATTCCACCACCAAATGGATTCTTAAATGCAACTTAGATGCTGCTATTTTAAGGAGATGAACGTATATGAGAAAATAGCAACTACATAAAATCCAAGTCCCATATTTTCCAAGGAATTCCATCATCATCAGAAGCTGAAAGTGTAGCTTTACATTGTGCTATAAAATGGATCCAACATCTAGGACTCAATAATGTTATCTTTGAGAGTGATTGCAAGATTATAGTGGAGAGTTTTAATTATGTTACAAAGAGTGTATCAAACTTTCATGTTATCCTTGACAAATATAGATCAAGTTTTTTAGAAATTCCAAATTCTAGGCGAGTTTTATTTGGAGACAAGTTAATTATGTTGCTCATACACTTGCAAAAGCATCAAGATTTATCACTTGTAACTAAGTTTATGATTCTATTTGCAATTGTATTCATTAACATTAATATCAACAACATTTTTAACCTAAATTAATTAGAATTAGTAATAGATGAATTCAATAATAGATACGAAGAGGTTAAAAAAAAGAAGGTAAAAGCAAAGAAGGGAAAAGAAGGAGAAGAGAGATATAGAAGAAAATGACTAAAAATGAACTATCTAGAACATAGAGATAACAACGGGTTTAACCCTCCACCAAGTTTATAGCTTTTCTCCATTTCATTCTAAGACACATCGTCCTCCAATCTATATCTCATTCTATTAAGTCTTGTTTAACTACCTTTTTCCCGGTCTACCTCTATCTCTCTTTATGTTGAACGCTTAGTAACAAACTTTTGTTTTTATGGGAGCATCCAAGGGTAGTCTCATTACGTGTCCAAACCACCTCAAACTATATTTCCTCATCTTTTCTCTCACCAATACTACTACTACCTTTCGTCGAATATCTTCATTTATTATTTTATCCATCTTCGTATAACCACACATCCACTTTAACATCCTCATTTCTGCTACCCCTAATGTTCATTTTGCCTACGTGTTGGCCAACATTCAGCTCCATATAACATTACAATCTTACAATTGTTCTATAAAATTTTCCTTTTAGCTTAAGGAAAATTTTGCGGTCACACAATAACCCAGATGCACTTCTGATTCAATGATTTACGTCCTTATCAATCTCTCCACCTTTTTACAAAATCGATCTGAGTATCTAAAAACATCTTTCTTGGTAACCTTTTGACCAAGTAGATACATGAGAATCTTGACCATCATCTTTTACCAGTGAAAACTCATATTTCATATATCCAGTCTTGCTCCAACTTAACGTGAATCCTTTAAACTCTAAACTGTTTCTCCACAATTCAAGTTTCCTATTAAATGAAATATTCTAAGTATGCTTCCTTTTAAAAAAAATTATTTGACCAAACACTTTGATTTAATAAATTAATTTTGCAGCTTCTAATTACCGACTTCCTACTTTTAGCTACCTTTTACCTTTTGAGTTTCTAGATATTTTTAAACTTTTAACTATTTTTTTCAGCCAATTTTATCAAACATAACCTAAATGGTTGAGACTTAGAAGGAAAGACGATAATAATAGTGATTAAATCAAGTTACTCGTCAAAAATTAATCATTCATGCCTATAATACAGTAAAAAAAAAATAGTCTAATCTTTTCAAATATGCTTTTAGAAAACATTTCCCTTTTCAAACAAGAAAACTCTTCTCTCCCCTTGTGTTTTTGGTTTTCATTGGTTATATGGATGTATATAAAAACATAGTTTCTCAATTTTGGTCATCTCTCACACACACTCAAATAAAAACACTTGCTACATCTAGTTTTCCACATTTATGAAATTGCAATAGGTGGCTTGGTTTAGCAAGTCGAATCAAAATAGTTGTCCACATGCTTCTGTTTGTTGTTAAAATCCCGAAATTCCCCTTTGCTCTGAACAGAGCCAACATCTCCAACGCATCATAAACAGTGTCTACAATTAAACTATACATGGAAGATCCTAGTAGAGACTTAAAAGGCAAGTGGTTGCAATTTGTATCCACATGGTGGGGCTTCTTCAAGATGTCAAAATAGATGGCCATTTTGAAAGAGAGAGAGAGAGAGACCAAGCTTATGTATATATATTAATGTCTTGCACAGGTAGATTTAACTACTGTTGAACTCCTTAGATGATGCAGTCACATAAATTTGCTGGGGAACCATAGTGGCGGACACATACATCATTATTTGTTTACCTTTCGAAAACACACCACCCTCGTCCATTGAACCCATCAACCTCTGACTTCTTAATAATTTAGTAATCTACTTAATTGGAAAAAAAACTTATTTTACCATTATCAAGAAAATTAGTTTAGTTTATTGTGTTATTTTAATTAAAAAATAATTATTTTTTGAAATTATTCTTTATTAAATGAAACAAAAGTAGTCAGTTTGCTTACAAAAGAGAACAAAAAAATTATGTTTTTTTTCTTATAAAAGAGAATAGAGAGAATAATATGTACGAGTTTACTTATACATATTGTTTTAGTATGGGTACATTAGTAAGTATAACCAGATATTGTCTTAAAAACATTAATGATATAAAGTACTACCTTATTCACAATAAAAAAAAGAAAAACGTGTATGTTAGCAAATAATGATTTTTTTTTACTATTTGGGTTTTTTTCCCAAACAAAATATTAAGATGGATGGTAAAACAAACTATTTATCTATCATGGGTTATTTTCGTCACCTAAGATGCATGATGCGTCATCCTGTATTATGCAATGATATTTTGCATTGGTTATTTTACAATCAATGTAAAATAGTACTTTTTTACATCGATTATTTTTATAACCGATGTAGAAAAATATTTTTTTACATCATTTTTTTACAACCGATATAAAAAAAAAATATCCTTTTACAGCAGCCATGAAAGTAAATTAAATATGTAAAAAATTATTATGCCACACAAGATGATGCCTCCTGCATCTTATAAAAAGAACTATTTTAATAAATAATTTGTTTGACCATTTATTTTGATATTTTGTTTGAAAAACAAACTCAAATCATAATAAAGTCACAAATGATTATGAGATTTGTTTACATATATACACTGATTTTCTTAGTATATATGAGTGTAATTACCAAATTATAACTAAAAGATTATCCTAAAATATATAAATTATAGTTTGTTAACACATTCATACTTAAAAAAATAAATATGTGCACAATAACAAATCTTTTATATATATATATATATATATATATATATATATATAATATGTGTGTGAATGAATGAAAAAGAAAGCATAGGTAGCTAGATAAATTCCATGCATGATAGCAACTTAACTAAAAAATGGGCATGTTCGCATCACACATCCTTATTATGTACAAGGCAAGCATAACAGATAAGGTGTATGCAATGTATGCAACTCAAGGTGTCGTTATTAAAAGAGATTTTCATATAGTATCGCAGACAAAAAAAATTATTAGTTTTATTCTATTTGACATATATTTTGGCTAAGAGAACTTAAACTATATTAAAATTTGTCTGTGCATGAATTTAAACCACTATAATATATATTATCAATGAAAATTGATTCAGTTGATAAAAAATAAATTTATATTTAATAAAAACATGAGTTTAATTCTTGTTATTAATATGATAATTTTGTTAATAGATAATTTATAAATTCTCTGAGTCTTGAGATCCTAACGAATCCCAAGAATCTGACTTATATAAACTTTTTCTTATAAAAAAAATACTATATAATATTTATAATGTCTACATTAATAATTTTATGGTAAAATTATAAATTTGGTTTTTATATTTGATAATCTTTTAGTTTATATAAAAAAATTATATATTTTAAGATTTACATGATTTGTTTTACAGATTAATTCCCATTGTTTATTTAAGTTACAATAGTGTTAGATTATTTTTTTCATAGAGGGACAAAAAACTGATATGTCAAGTGTAGGGATTAAAATATAGATTTTATTTATGAAAAAAC
>PYAF01004537.1:963693-976543 GCA_007407185.1 Glycine tomentella | reverse complement strand
AGCAGATTTAACATCCTTGTAGGAATCAGGCAAAGCATTAAGAAGAATAATAGCTTGGTTTTCATCAGTAATCTTTTCATCAATATTAGCAAGACTAATAGTTATCCTTTTAAACTCATCCAAATTATCATCCAAAGATTTACTAGAATCCATTTTGAATCCAAACAGTTTTTCTTTTAGATAAATTTTGTTTGAGAGAGATTTAGTCATATACAAAGATTCTAATTTTAACCAAATACCAGCCGCAGTAGTTTCATCATTTACTTGTCTAAGAACATTATCACTCAAATGCAGAATTAACAGACTATATGCAGTTTCAAGAATGTCATTTTTATCAGTTTCAGATAAAGATGAAGGTAAGTCTTTCTCACCACCAAGTGCTTTAGAGCACTTTTGATGTACCAGAACAGCCTTCATCTTCTTGCTCCACATGTTGAAGTCTCCTTTCCCATCAAACCTCTCCACCTCCACTCTAGCTGAACCCATTCTTGAGTGTCCGAGGGTCTGAGGTAGACCTTAGCACCAAAGCCTAAAATATACAAAGAAGACAGGAACACAAGAACCTAACCAAAGCTCTTGATACCACTTGTTAGAGTTTTCAAGCGCAAAATCATAAATCGAAAATTAACGCGGAAGCAGAAATTAAAGAGAAAGATAATACACAAGTATTTACTTGGTTCAGTAACTAGGATAAATCCTTGTTATCTACATCCAAGGGCAAAGAACCTATAGTCTCTTTTATTAACACTAATAGTAAGAACAATTACAACAGCATTCCTCAGTAATTACAAGGCTAAACTTTCAACATGAACAAAGCCTAAAATACACAGGTAAGCAGAAAACAAGATTTACAGGGTACAAAAGAGAACTACTCTTTACCAATGTCAAGACCAGACATTACCCAACCTTCTACTCTTCTCTCAACCAGTTCCTTACAGAGAAAAGTCTCAAGAACACAAACCGGACCAAACCCGAAAGAGAAAGAACCATACCTACAATACCACAGCAACAGGAATGCAAAACACAGACCACAGAGATCTATAACAGCATCACTCAGTTTTTCCTCACCACGCTCAAGATTTGTGCAGAAATCACAAACCCTAGCAGAGCTAGGTTACAGAAGAAAAAACGCAAGATGAAAAGAGAGAGAATAAGGAAGCTTCTGGAGTCTATTCCAAATTGGAAGCGTAAAAGGCAAATAAGAAAAAAGGTACGGCACTTTGTGAATATAAAAGCCATATATATATGCTAGGTTAATAAGCCAAAGTGCACCGTTTCACTAAAGCAAGTGAACGTAAAAGACTAATTGGGCTTCACAAGGCCCAACAACAAGCATAGTACCAAGCCCATGTGTATAATGTATATTGTACATGTTGTAAAAGAAAAGAATACAAAATTAAATGTTTTTCATACAAAAGTACAATAGCTCTGTATTCAGCAAGCAATAGGCATAAAACTAATAAAAACCTTAGTATTTCTAATAAATAATAATAAATAATGAACAAGATCAGGGCAAAGTAAACCAAAAAACATGATAGTCAGTCCTTTGCAGCAGATACTTAGATGATTTTTGTATATATACATTCAAAATACCTTGAAACTATCCATTCGGCTTTGACTTCCCAAACTGCTGACTTTGCTGTTTGCCCATCGCAGAATATCAACATCAATTATTTCCTTCTCGTGAGAGTGAAATCTCAAGTTCTTTAGAAGTTGAAGGATGTTGTATGGCATCAATTGCCACAAATATGCTGAAGACTTAAGATAAAATCAACCATATTAGGATTAGATGGTGTAAGCATCCTCTAGAATCTGAGGAAATACAAATTCTGAAAGGTTTCATAGAAGGTATACAGGAACAAATGAAAATAAAGTAAACTATCTTCAAATCAAGAATCATGTCACGCAATTCCTAAATGCCAGAATTATTTAGAGTTTAAACACAGAATGATATTCTTTGAGTAATTATAACATACTTATGTGGGTAGAAATTTGAAAAAATAAAATAAAAAATTGAATCAATCAAATAGTTTTTATTTATATAGATAATAGACAGTAACAAAACCAGTTTATATTTAAAATCTATAAGAGATGTAGTGAAAGCATGATACTCTATCCGTTTCTGACATCCTCAAAGACATTATTGATATATATTGAATTTCCAAGGCTATTAATCCAGAGGCGAAATGCTCTCTCTTCTCTAGAGTCTTGGGTGTCATCAAGCAAGTTTTCAAGGAGAGAACTCTGTTTTGCTAGGGTTGAAAGTCCATTCCTGTAAGAACTAATTTTGGTCGTTCGAAAGGATTTTTGACAGCCAATGTGGATGGATTAGTGTATTCGGGTGCGAGAACATTTAGAAGGTGAGCATAAGCCTCTGCATCCTGCAGGGTCAGAACCATATATGTTGAAAAAAAAAAAAAAAAAAAGAGGCTATTTACACGAAATGTTTTGCAAAAGCTTCAGTTATAGTTATAGAGTCTGTTTGAATATAAGGTTAGAAGTACTTTTGATAACTTCTTTACTGAAAAAAACACTATATTTTCAATAGAGAAACTCTTAAAAACACTTCTAAACTTGTATCCAAACAGACCCATAACTAATATTTAATAGCTCAAAATACTGAGAAAAAACTAATGATTTTCTGTGTTTCCAACATTTAAGTTGCCTACATTTTTCAAGTTGATAAGGCATAAAAGAAAAGTAAAAAACTGCACAAAATCCTGAAGAAATGTGTCCTACTAAAAAAATTCCACATGACATATTCACTTTATTAATCCTCAACATTAAAGTTACTTACTCCTATTTACTATCAGATGAATAAGAATTTCAACCCCATGCAGCTCATTAGTACTAATACTAATACTAATACTAAAAGTTCCAACTTCCAACTGTAAATCTAATTAACAAACTATTATTCCAGATGCTGGCCATATGAATAAAGCACACTTTAACACTTTGACTTTGCCACAACTATTGAAATTGTTTCACTCTTGTAAAAGGAGAATCAGTTCCAAATTCAATTCCCCTTATGGTGTTTAGTAACTAAAGCAACTGAAATGCTCCCGAAAAATGGTTACAGTTCAAAATGTGCAGCAGCAAAATGAAAGAAAATAAATTCTCCATGTTTCTGCAAAATTCAGATTAAATGTTCTTTTCTAATTAGTCCTCTTTTTCCTTCTGTCCAAAAAAAAAAATTATATATACGAATCAAGGATTCAAACAATAGGAAAAATGGAAAATCTATATACTCATCCCCTTACTTTCCTTTATTTGATTCCTCTTGTACTTTAATATATGTGTGTGTGTATAATTCCATTTTCACTCTTAACCATCATAGGCACGGCCTGCGGATTTGTTTTTGGAGCAGTGCTGTGAGCAGCCACAAAGAACTTTAGCACTCTCAGGAAAATCAGTCTGTTCTTGACCAATGGTTTCATTCAAAGAACTGGCTTTTTTACACCCCCATAGGTGACTTTTCTGCAGCATCCTGAGTAGCTCCCAAAAAATTAAAAACTTAGAATACATAATTTGATTACTACGTTAATTAATTGCTAGTAAAGTACGGTGAGGGAGAGAGCAACCTTCAAGAATAACATTAGCACTCTGAGTCTCCTCTTGGTCATGTAAAACCGTGGAGTTTTCTGATAATGATTCACTGTCAAGTTCACTCATAACAACATTGGAGGCATTATCTGAAGGGAACTTGCCTCGTGGACCAGCCCAGGGTTCTTTGTTTCCACGAAAAGCAAAAGCACAAGTAAATAAAAGATGAAATTCAAATAATGGCTAGAAGACAAACGAAGTAAAAGGTCAAGTTTTGAACCACAAAGACGTGTTGCTGCAGCACTCACTTTGGATTTCTTTGTGCCATCTTTTTTGGGAGATTCCATTCCCCTTTTCTGAATCACCAAAGATGGATTCGCGACCCCGTTTCTTCACAGTTGTAATTTCAACATATACAAAATCCCTACCTTTTAACATAAATAAATAAATATATAATAAGGAAGATTTGATACTGTAGAGAAAAAATCCTAACTACCTCAACCTCAATGGAAAGTGTGCTGCTACAAATCAAATTCACCGTAGAAAATAGAAATGTCTCTCAATAATAATAATAATAATCCTTCTTCACCTTATCCTTCTTCGATTTCTCCGAAAACTCAAGGTCCCCAAGAAACGTATACACATTGAGATAGGTTCCAAGTTGAATTTTGCTTGCATCGATCACATGACCAGATATGAAACCAAATAATGAATGAACTCAAATCCAAAAGAGAGTACTGTTTACTATTAATTTCAAACTATGAAAGAGAACCATTTTCATGTCACACATCAGGTTCATATATGCATAGACTTATGGACCCCAAGTTAGGTGTGGCAGTAGGCTTCTTCTATGTACTTTGATAATTGATATATTGTTAACCAAACTTATTAATAATTTTGGTTCTGTGCTTCACCCTATCTGTCAAGAATTCCTAATCAATCGAAACAATAGCTTCACGCCTCCACTTTACATCCACCATATAATGTACCCTTCTAGAATCTAGACACATGCATGACCCATGTACTTCACGTTCATCTCTTCTACACCTTAAGTTCTTGTTAATATTATTATATGGATCATAACGAATGGAAAACTAACACATTGCTTCATGATTCTCCTAGGGCAATCAATGAAAGCAACTACCAAAACAAAGAGAGTCAAAATCCAGTATAATTGAACCCCACACCACATAGCCTACAGTTTATGGCACTTGATTGATCAAACACTTGTTGAAAACATTAATTAAGTGTCTTCTTGATTTGGCAGATAGCTATTTGTTTCTCTAACTTTTGGTGTATTACTATTTGTACATTGTCATGTATTGGGTTCTATTGTGCTCAATTTATGCACGTCTTTCTTTCTCACGAAATATTTAGGTTATAAAAAACAAAATTAGGCTGGACCAGTCAATTTGATTGTATACTTCGGGATAGAATTTGATTTCTGTAAAGATAGTAAGATTAGCTGTTAATAAGAAAATTAACGGTTAATATTTCAATAAATTTATAATTTATTGTGTGTATATATACATGTAGTATTGATTGTTCATTCTCTCATTAATGATTTAAATTTCTTATTTTATTCTCTAAAGTAATTGCTCATTTTAAAAATGTTGAATCTCTAAAAAAAACTCATAAAATCAACTGGTCAATTTTGTAAAAAAAAAAAGTAAAAATTTATATAGATTTGGATAAGAATTTATTAGAACCTAGTATTTTTTTAAGTTACATAAATGATTAATATTAAATTACAAAGGTTGATATATATATATATATATATATATATATATTGTTATTATTTAACTTATATTGCTTTTTTATCTAATTTAATGATTAATGTACCATACAATAATAAAAAATACATATTCTTAATTATTATTAATTTGAGCACAATTTAATTATAAATTAGACTAGTTAATGAACCATAAATTAATATCTTCTTCGAATTAATAATTAATCCAGTATTTAAAAACACAATCATCTGTAGCAGCATCCAAAGCTATAGGATTTCGAATAATAAAACCATTTCTTCTCCTATGCTAGCAATATTGCATCAATCGCACTTTGGTGAGAATGGCCACGTTCTTTGCAGTAATCAGAGGCTCAGAGACTAACTCATCCTTCTCCATTAATTTTATTACTTCACTTTCATTGGTGAACATTCTCTAAGGTAATTGCTAGCTAGATTTCATTGCTCTGATGATCTTTATAAATCCTTCTCCATTCACCTAACTCTTACACACTCGTTTACTTATGCACTTCAAATTCGAAGACAATTTGTATGATCATCCAGATTCTCTTTCAAAGATTGCTCAGCACTGAAATATAGCAGAGGGAGACAAACTCAAACCAACCAAAGACTAAAGAAAAGGTATGCTCAATTGTTTTTACCTCCCCTCTCATTTTCATGTCTGTTTACAATTTGCATTGCAAGTAGACAAAGCTTGCATTGCTAAACATGCAAAAAGCAGCTAGTTATTTAATCAATGTGTTTTTGGATGAATATTTACAAATTTAATTTTGATAAATAAAACTAATTTTGGTTTAAAATAAATTAATTCAAAGTGAAAGTGATTTACGTTAGTAAAATTTTATATAAAAATTGAGTTTACAATAGAAGCTAGGATAAAATCTTGACCTAGCTTTAAAAACAAAAATTCTTGACCTAACACAAATTATATATATTTTTGTTTACTTTAAGTTACCGGTGTTTTTAATTAGAAGCAAATATAATTTGATTTCCTCTCATAATCATATATATATTAATTCATATGTAATATTGTTTTGTCCTCAAGTGTGATTCTGAAGACCTCCACTGTTTTTCCAAGTCATATACAATACAAAATAGAATGATACACTTAAGCAAATGAAGGAAATAATATCGGGTTTTCTTTTTTAATTATTTTATTTTAAATCTTAGAATTATTTATTTTATTTTACGGTTGACATTAATCTCAAATTTTTTTTAGAAAACTAATTGCACTTGTATGTAATTGAAGCCAAATGGTTAGATTTTCCTAATTGAATTGTTAGATAATAGTGTAGCTACAATAAATTAATCTCATCTCATTTTAATCTTAGATATTGCTCTAAAAAATACACGTTATTCCCATTTTTTTCATTTGAAATGAAAATTAATTTTATGTTTAGTTGTAATGTAATTATTTTTATTAATTTTTACTAACTTAATTATAACATGTTATTAGATTAAATAATACTTCAAAAATTATTTTATAACTTTATCAATATAATATTTGATAATTATGTTTATATAAGATAATTAAAAAAAGGAGCTTAAAAGGAAAGATATGAAATTTGTTATAAAAAAACTTGACTTTGACTATTTTACATAATTAAGTGACACTGATATCTCAAAAATAAAAGTGGTATTTTAAAAAAGTTAGAATATAGTACACAAAGTGTTACTTCATGACTTTTTCTCATAATATAATTCATTTTATATACTATTTTAAAAAAATATATTTGATCTTAATTAAATTTTATAAAATGAAAAAAAATATTAATTTATCAACCAGTGTATCACACAGAACACACTGCTAACGTTTAATTAATTATTAAAGTTTGGTGAGTGTATATGATACTCAAGAATGATATTGGACTTTATTGGATTTCAATAAATTAGTAGTGCATATATTACTCTAAAGTCATATTAAGTTTTATTGGGTTTCAATCAATTATTATATATCAAATACTTGTTATTAATATCTATTTATTTATTACTTCTTGACTAATGATGGGAAATTAAATTATTTGTCAGTGGTTCACTTATCTATTTTTGGATTCGTCTATATTGTAGAAGAATTCATTTAAATTGATTTTAAAAAATTGTAATTAGTTTAAAATATTTAATTTAGAAAATCATTTTACATTTTGAAATAAATTTTAATGTTTTATAGAAAATATTAAAAATATCAATAAAAGAGAAGCATGTTCGATGGAGCAACGGACTCAATTATTTGATAATAGAAATATTTTTATATAATTTACTTTACAAGTATTCGTTAAACTACTTTATAATACATTTTTTTACAAAAAATACATAGTAGTTTTTTTTAAAAATTGTTTACTATGTTTCAATAATATATGATTATTACATATATGATATTAAATATTAAAATTATCATACAAAATAAATATTAAATAAATTTTTTATTTTTTATATATCAAATATTTTTTCTAATATTCTTTTATTTTTTATTTCTTGACACAAGTCTTCAAAAAATATTTACTTAGTTGTCAGGCGTCGACCCATATATTATGGATTCATCCATAGTGTGAAGAAATTCATTTAAAATGAATTTATAAAAAAAATTAGAATTAGTTTAAAATATTTAATTTAAAAAATCATTTTACATTTTTAAATAAATTTATTATTTTATAGAAAATAAAAATATCAATAAACTTGTAAAGCATTTCTTATCGAATAAATGCAAAGTAAAAAAATCTATAAATGCAAAAAAAAAGTTTGAAATATAATTCAATATTTCTGACAGAAACATTCTATCGAAAAATCCATCAAAAATTAAATAATTTTTCACAGAATATCTTCCATCGAAAAATTCCATCGCTAAAGCATTTTCGACAGAAAATATTCCGTCGAAAAATTTTTGAATTTCCCCCATAATATTTTCCATCAGAAATAACCATATTTTTTGTAGTGTGAGTATGAGTAACTATCTCTTAAAGAGAAAGGAATCCATGCATATGAAGAGAAGAAGTCTCAACGGAATGTCTTCATCCATATAAAATTAATTTTCCTCCACGTGTACTGATATACATGTCTTAATTAACAAATAATATGCCTAAAGATATTAAACCAATACAGAAAGACGATATATAGTGAATAGTCTGCAAACAAAGCCATATTGCAAAATAATAAATTCGTGTTTATTAGATACAAAATTGTAAGTATTTATATATGTGGATAAATTAATCTTCGCATTTCTAAATTATTTGACAATTTTTAATCAGACTAACATTTTCTTAATTGGATTATTGAACTTGTAATTTGTTTTTTAATTAGATCCTAACAAAAAACAAATACAAATTTAGGGTCTTAGATTGAAAAAAAAAATTCAAGGATTTAAAAATTAGGTTTACTTATTCTGGAGGTCCTCATACTTTTACTAAATTTAAATTAGATATTTGAACTTTTATTTATTTTAATTGGGTTCCTAAGTTTTTATTTTCTTTAATTGGATCCTCTCGTGTAATTGTCGTTATAAAAAATTAAACGTAGAAAACTAATTAGTGGTGCAGATAGTAGATTGGTGCCTCTAGCTAGAGTATGCTCATTTCTTTCTAGAGTAAGTACAAAGTACAACTAAATCAATTGTAAGAGATTTATGTAGAATTTAACCTATATATACAGATTAATTCAACGCATGTATTTTTTTTCATGAATCTTTCATAATTGTTTGAATATGTAAAAGGTTAAAACTCTATAAAAAAAAAACTCTCGCAATTGATTCAATTATGTTTATAACACACTTCAAAGCACTAGTTTACTTTTTCCCCCTCTAATTAGGAGTTTGTAATTAATTTTTATAACAATAATTAGATAAAAAGATCCAACTTAAAACAAAATAAAATTCAAGGACCTAATTAAAAAAATCATGAACCTAGCTAATTAAAAATTTGGTAAAAACATGAGGACCCGTGATCAATTTAACCTAAAAGTTATCATAATTCAGTGACCTAATTAAATATTATCAAATCTCTATAAATAAGTATTCTCATCTACACAACTTTGTAGGTTTTTAACTCTATTCTCTACTTGCAGAGGTGACAATACTCACATGTAGAGACTTGACAATTTTTAATTAAATCTTTGAATTGTTTATCATTTTTTAATACGTCTCATGAACTTTTTTTTCGATTAGGTCATTGAATTTGTATTTATATTTTAAGTAGTCCCCCTAATAAAAAAACACATTTATTTTAAGTAGTCCCCCTAATAAAAAAAAACAATGAGACCTACTTAAAAAATAAATACAAGTTCAACAACTCAAATGAAAGAAAAATTAATTTAAAGACTAATTAAAAATTATCAAATAATTTTACAAATTAATTTAACCTATTTATAACTACGGGTTGAAATAAGTTACATTAGATTAAATTTTGTTTGGGCTGAATATACTCTTAGTTGATACTTGATAGTATATGGTCAGAGACTAGTCAATTCATCTGCTGTAAACATTTTTTAAAGGCAACCTAACCTATTTAAAAGCTTAACATCACTTACAAACATGTTTTGAAGGCTTATATTGGGATAAGTATGTATAATTTTATACTTTATAAGAATTGAGTATAAGTTATTTTTATAATATAAACATATTTATGATGACTCACTTAAAATATGTTCTGCAATAAGATCTTTAAATAAGATATAAATTAATCTTTCAATAAATTTACAAGATTAACTTTTTTTTAGGTCAACATGTTTAATATTTAAAAAGGATAAATAAATAAATGTATAGCTTTAATATATTATAATAATTTTAATATATTAATAGTACTAGCTAATCACAAATATTTATTTATGTCCATTTAAATAAGTCAGTGTTAAGGCAAAAAGACTTTTGAATGGACTAAAACATGTTCTTTTTGACTAAATGTGTAGGCTTTGATAAAAAAAAAAAAAAAAAAAAAATTTACTTAGGTTATAGGTTTTTGTCAGGTGATCTAACGTATTTCCCTTAAAAGATAATAAAATAAGAAGGTGAAATAAATTGATATTTTTTATAAATTAAATCAACTTAGAGCATTTTTAGTGGGTAGATATTAAATTAGGATTTTAAAACACTTTTTAGTAAACTCATAGTGTTCTATAGGATTGAAGATCTCTATCTCTTCTATTTTGTTCTTTAGTGATAGATTTCAATTTGAGATTTTAGAGAGAGAAAGAGAAAAAAGTATTCTTTTTTAATCAATGCGCAGATTTTAAAGATTTTTCTATAAGATTTCATTCTTCATGTTGGAGATCTCTCAACTCTCTTTATTAAGAGATATAGTGAAGACCAGATCTTAAACTCAATATCCTTATTCAAGATCTTGTACTAAAGATATTATAACTCATAGAGAAAATAGATGAAATAACTCTCTCTCTATATATATAAATTATGTTCATGAGTTAACTTTATCTTGTATGAGAAATTCAATGCATTTTCTATAGGTATTTATAAAGAATTTATCAAAACAAGGCATTGTTTGTTTTTATTTATAAAAAAATTAAGAATGTATAAAAAGTGATTTATGTTTCAGAAATTTTTATAGAAAGTATAATTTATTTTTATAAAAGAAAAATTTTACTTTCAAATATATTTATAATTTTTTTTCAGAAACTACTAAAACAGTGTCTCAAAATCAAATATTTAAATATTTTTGATATTTTTAAGTATAAAAAATACAATAAAAAATATAAGAGTAATTATTTTTTTTTTGTCAAGAAAAAAGTTAACTTTTATGAAAAGAAAAAAGTTTAAATACGTGGGCTCTAAAACGACAGTCAAATGAGTATTCCATTTTCATTTAAAGTATGAAACAATTTAAGGATGCAGTTTTTTACTTTGAGTCATTTAACACTTTGGAACAATTCGCAGTATCTGTTCGTTTTTGAAGCATAATCCCGTACTATCCAATTTGCATTTCACTAATGGCGTACTTATACTTATTGGCTTTTAATTACATGTTATACATTTAACATGAAAGATTTATATTCGTTGTTATAGTTTGAATTTTGAACCTTAAGGGAACGTTTGATTTGTAATTAATAAAAAAAAAAATTGTTACATCTTAAATTCGAAAATAATTCGTAGACGAAATTTTTTTACTTTCTCAAAATATTAAATTGGAAAAATGTGATTCTCACATTTGATTTGTAATTAATAAAATAAGATTGTAAAAAAATTATGATTTTTGGAAATTAATTTTAATCTACTTTTTAGCAAAAATGTTTCAAAGGAGTGAGGAGGAGTTATTCAATTTTTTCAAATGGAGGAAAAGTTTTAACTACTTATTTTACAAAAATATTTAATTCACATAAAACATATTAAGATTAACCAAAATGTATGTTACAAGTTTTCATTAATAATAATTTTTTGACATAGAAAAAATTTATCTCTATCAAATATCCCCTAAATATTTTGCTTGGTAAAAAAAAGAAACCCTTTTTTTGTCGATGTTTAACTCATTTTAATTGTTTTCTTACTATTTATAAATTTATTTTGAAAAAATAATTATAACCGGAGAATCAATTAGCATTAATTTCAAATATATATCCAAACTCGTCGCTATCAATATCAGTCTCAGTAAAATTTATCTGAATTCTTTGTGGTACTTTGGTTTTTTCTTTTTCTTTTAATAGGGTACGTAATGAAAGCTATGCATATATCACATGTGCAATGTGACAAAAATGGTTTGAATAAAATTAACTTAAGAACACGTTTGAATAAGTTTCTCTCAAAGTCCTTTAAAAAAATAAAAAATAAAAATAAAATAAATTTTTTCATAAATAAAAGTAAATTCTTTATTAATTAATATTTAAAATTTTATTAATATAATTTTTTTAAAAAAATAAAATAATATTTACAAATTAATTAATAAAAAATTATTTTAATTTATGAAGAAGTTCAATTCATTTTTTTTTTTTACTTTTTTCTTCTAAAATTGTATCTAAAAAAATTTATCTTTATACTTTTTCTTCTTATTTTTTTCTTCTTTTCTCAGTATTTCTTTTTCCTTTATATATATATATATATATATGGACAACAAACATTATTTAATTTTTATCCTTTTACTTTTTTTTTCTCTCTCCTCTCTCTATACATTTCTGTTACAACAACGTGGCCCTACATATTACTTAACCATGGCAACTATCATTATCGTTACGTGACGCATCTCAACATCCCTTGACCAACCATGGCCACTTCGTCAAGCACATATTGCTAGTCACAAATTCATATTTTGCTTTCCCTTTATAAGTAAAATTTAATTAGAATTTCTATTCATTTGAAAATATCAGCATCTAAAAGTAACAATATATCAAAATGTTGTTGTGACTTTGTATAATAATTATTTTTATTTCAAATTAGTCGCATCAAAAATCAGATTGAACACAAAAAAATTATTATCTAAATATAAAAATTATTTACCCTAACAAGGATAAATATAATATCACGAGTGAAACTCATTTAGTAAGATTTATGAAGTTTTCATTTATAATAAATTTCAGTTATTAATAGAGAATGTGTTTCCATAAAAACAATAAAGAAAGTGTTATAATAAA
>PYAF01004537.1:925486-961633 GCA_007407185.1 Glycine tomentella | reverse complement strand
TAATTAAAAATAACCGTTAGTACGATTTTAGTGTTGTAATCTTATAAGTTTAGTAATTTAATGGTTATGCACTTATTCATATAAGTTTTTTATTATTGTTTAATAAAAAATTATTATTGATATGACTTTTAAGTGATTATCATAAAAATTAATAAATTTATTATACATAATGAAATTGTAATAAATATTGGTATAAAATATTTTATACTATTAATGTATAACTTATTTTATCTAAGTTTATTAAGTTTAAAATATATGTCATTTATGATGAAGAAAATTATTTATAGTTTCAAGTATTTTTTATTATTATAAAATAGTAGCATAACAGTATTTGACTAATTTATTACTGTTGAAGTTTACTAAAAAGAAAAACCTGTTGAAGAGAAATAGCGTTTGTAATTTCTGTCAAATTAAATAGGTAACTTATTTTTTTTTCTTCATTTTTAATCTTACTAATAATTAATGAAATACTAATACACACATATCCCTACAAACTTTTACTATTATTTCTCATCCTAATTCCTAAATAACAGAACAAATATCTGCTTAGTCTCATTCATCTCATCTAGTGCAAATAAATATAAATATAGTGTTTTCTTAGTCTTTAAAATAATAATAAATATCTTAAATAATAACATACGTTTGAATTTGTGGGAAAAAAAATCTAAGTTAGATTTCCACAAAATATAATATTGAGGAGGAATAATTAATTTCATATCAGATTAAAATTGATGGAAATACCTCATGGCCCCACCGAGAAATCAAAAGTTCAAATTATGGTAGTTGAAAAAAAATAAAACAATTACTATATAAAAATGAAACACATTTTTTAAATGAATTGCAGTCCAACTTTCTATGGAATTGTAAAGAAGAAGACGGTGGAGGAGTTCAAGCCAGATCCTTACATAGCAACAGTGTTGAATTGTGCGTTTTGGGTGTTCTATGGAATGCCTTTTGTGCACCCAAACAGCATTTTAGTTGTCACTATCAACAGCGTTGGGCTTGCGTTCGAGTTTGTCTATCTTACCATATATTATGTCTATGCTACCAACAAAGGACGAGTGCGTATGTTTTCTCTTTATTTTGTTATGGCATTCAATTCAATTCATTTCTGCATATATTTATGGTCCTCCCACCTCATGAATACCTGATTCTTCTCTTGCTAGCTAATAATGTAAGGTCTAGAATGGCCTACACAACTCTCCTTTTTGACTCTTGAGCAGTCATGAATCCTTTTTAAGTATCAACCTCACATGTTTTTAATTTATTTAGTCCTCTAGATTGGAAAATGTTATGGTAATTAATGCAATTCTTAATTATAAGCTTTTCATTGCTTAGTACTTAATTAGTAGTAGTTGATACGAAAACAACTTGTTCTTGTCATATTTACACATAATACTCAACTTGTTCCTCGTAGTTATATTTCCTAGTAGTTGCATGTATATTTTCAGATTACTCTATTGACAGAATTCATTTAACTCACTTTCATATAGCCATAAATAAATATTCTATGAAATGGTGGTTCCCAATTATATATATTTATAATATATTAATAAGGAAATACTAGATTTTGATATACTATTATTTAATAATTTTCCTACTCGACTAAAATGAAAAAAGAAAACTAAGATAATGATATCACTAATATTATTAGCTTTTGTTTTTGTTGTTGAACCTTTAGTTGACTGAATTTAGTATTTGACTAAAAAAAGAATCAAATCACAAACTAATTTGCCTGTAACTCATTGCTTTGCTTTTAATAATTGTCAGCAAGTCTAGATTTTAAATGATTAGATAGATAGCTAACAAAAATACCACACTGGGTACATATGAAATCAATTCTATATTAAGTTTAAAGAGATGCAATACGCAATCGATTTGATTAATGAATTTCAAATGTTCTGCGTTAGTTAATTCAATTACCTTTTAAATTGAATGTTTTCATTCCTGCTCTGCCACTCACTACTGTCTCTTCCCTAAATAACTTCAGAAAAAGCTACTGATTTTTCTTCTCATCGAGGCTGTTTTCTTTGCTGCCATTGTTCTTATAACAATGCTGGCATTGCATGGCACTCGCCAAAGGTCGTTAGTGGTTGGTGTTCTCTCTGATATCTTCAATGTTATGATGTATGTGTCCCCTCTTACAATTATGGTAAGTTTTTTATTTAATTTTATTTCTACCATAATTTAAATTATAGACCCATACGTTCATCAAACAATTCATGTATAAATCTTTTCATACCATGTTATATATCTGTCTTTGTATGCATGATGAACAGGCAAAGGTTATAAAAACTAAGAGTGTGAAATACATGCCATTCTGGCTCTCTCTGGCTAACTTCCTTAATGGTGTGTGTTGGACAACATATGCTCTCATCCACCCATTTGACCTTTATGTCCTGGTAATTAGAAACTTCATTTTTCACCTTGTAGTTCTCTGTATTGTTCTTATTTCTTGTCAGTCATTGTTGTTGTTCCAAAACAAAACTTAGATACAGTTTGATAAATGCTTTTGGTGTTGTTGTCCGACCATAATCGAAATTTTATCTCAGTAATATATGTTGACATTTAATGTAAAACTTTATTAAGTGGGTTATCGAGGTGAAATTAGAACAACACAAATAGTAGGATTGTCAAAATGAACCTCTCAACCCAAATGGAGCCAAACTTTTGTATGACATCTAATCAGATTGAACCAAAAATAAAACAACTAAAGTCTGAGTTTTAGATCTACTAACAAATTTTTTTTCTATTAATTTTTTGAAGTAAAAAAAGGCACCCATGATGGCTAAAAGATCTTACATATAATACTGTCAATTAAAATAAACAAAAATGTATCAGAATTTTAATTTTAGATCTCACTCTTGTTGGACTAGTTTAAGACTAATTTATTATCCCGATCTAGCTCATGAGTTTAGGACAAATAGACTTGGTAGTTTTTGAGCTTGTATTTCACCGGCCCGTTGGACTTGACCAGATTAACTCGATTTTTTAGGCTGCAAATTATGGGTTGGGCTATTTTTGATAGCTCAAACTAAAAACACCTAAAGAATCACATCAGAAGTTTTGTCATTCTAAAACTTTGTTACCTTTGTATATTCTTGCAGATCAGCAATGGTATCGGAGCAATCTCTGGGCTTATTCAGCTTATATTATATGCTTGCTACTGCTCTTGCAACAGTGAAAATGATGAGGATGGTGATCAAGACTTGAAACCAAGTGGGGTTCAGCTCTCTAACTTAAACGGAAAAGCTGCAGTAGTCTGATGACACATGTATCAACATCCATTTAATCCTTTCTTTTTCTTTTTTTTACTCCTTCTTGACCTTATATTTCTATCTGTCCTTTAAATTTCAATGCCAAATATGACATTTATATAGATAGAGATACATATATACTATGGTTGATTTTTATAATATGCGTGTGATGCATACTTATACACTAGTTTGGATTTTCATTTACAATTTTTGGAATTGTAGACCGAATATGTTCATAATTGCTTAGACCATGCATAATTCCCAACTTAAGAGTGAGATCTTTACCAAAGCAACCTTAGTTAGTGTGCGAAGAGTATATTGAGTAACTTTGTTTTTTACTCATTACTTGCATTTTAGAAGCTTCATAATAAGTTAAAAAAACAGTATATTTTTTATCGTGACAAATATAGCTCTCAATATTCAAGATAGATTAGACTCATTGATGACTCTTACGATCCATCTCCTATCCTTAGACTCCTTTAGGCTTTAAGTAATTATTAGTATTATTAATATTGATATTTCTTTATTTCTCTTTTAGTAATAATTATATCTCTTGGTATGTTTTGATTTTAGTCGGAATTTATTATAATTCTGTTAGAGGAGATTAATTTCTCTATATATACTCGGTAATTATGACGAAAGAAAATCAATGAATAATTAGAAATATTACTTTTATTTCTTTTAGTGTAGAATGATATAGGAATAGAAGTAAAATAACTTTTCCTTCACCTATCAACGGTGCTTTCATCAGCTTATTCACCTCACACACACTCTCCCACCTCCCATGGCTGTTCCGGTGCCTAACAGTGACAATATCCTAGTGTCCAACTGTCCATGAAAGTTTTTAAATTCCTCGAGAATGCAGATTGCATCGTAGAAGGGGAGGAGGGTACACTTACATTCTCTTCGTTAGAAATGATAAAGAAAAACGCTAATATATATATATATATATATATATATATATATATATATATATATATCGTGCAAATTTAATGATGCGAATTGAAGTTGATTATGAGAGATGAAATTAATGTGCATGGATAAAAAAGAGAGTGTAAAACTTAGAAGTAACTCCATACATATCTAACACATGTTAATTAGTTTTGTAGAAATTTGTGGTACAGTTTACAGCGCATTGCAATTGTAATACATAAAATGAATATTATGTCTGAGGTACGCCTACCATGAGTTTATATAAAAATAAAAATAATTCCCCACTACAAGTGTACCTCGTTATTATTTATTATTTTTTCTATTTTTCTTCCAGTCATATTATATCATCTATTAAACTTACATTTTTCTCTTTTTTTTAGTAGATTTTAAATACATAAGAGGTGTTCATGAATTTTTTCATCTTAAAAAATACATGGACTAAAAAACAAACAAACATATATTTGTAGACATAAACAAATATTTAAGTCTTAAATATTGTATATAAATTTAATTTAAAATTAATATAAAATAAGTGAGAAGGGCTTCATTAAAAGATTTATTATATGAGGTTGACCTTTGTCCAAATGGAGCTTGATGAGATCTTGATTGATTATATGTTCCCTCATCTATCCATGTTAATGACATCATTCTTGACTTGACATATGTTTCATGTGACTAATATCTCTTTAAGTCTAAACCCACTTCAAGAAAATAGGAAAATAGCGACTGAAAAATCAGTGGCTATGATAGGCAAATTAGTCGCTATCTAAATCAATAACTAATAATTCGACGACTAACCTTGCTTAATTACCATAATCTTGGTCAATATTCTATAGCAACTAATTCAGTGGTTGTGAGTCAACGATTGATTTGGTGACTAGTGAACAAGGAGGTGGAAATGTAGCAATATATTTGAAATTCAACCTTGGTCCCTTAGTTATGTCTATCATATGGTTCAACAAAATTATGCTTATTCCATACACAAATATATGCATCCAAGATTCTAGAAATAATAGCACTAGTGAGAAGCAATTAGACTTAATTTGTCACTTGCATGTACGCCACATGATTGTGGAAGATACTTTGGTTTTGGTTAGGATAGGATGTGTTCAAGTGTTTTGGAGTAAAGATAAGACTCTTCTCTTGATGTCATTATAGAGACTCTTTCGAAAGACTCTCTCATGATGTCTTAAGCTTTCATTTCTCTTGTTTTTTGTATTCATACTTCATCTGAAAAAATTTCATATATAGGATTTAATTTTATTAGTTTGTTTTTCAATATGACAATTGACATATTATTTTTTTGCAACACATGAATATTTTAAAACAAGAACATGTAAAGTACACAACTTTAAGAATACTTTGTCATATGTAAATCTTTTAATTAATTCCTTCTTCTTTTTATTTTATATTAATTTAAATTTATACATAATAAGGCTTAACTATTTGTTTGTCTATAAATATGTTGATTTTTTTGTCAATATATTATTTTTCGTTTTTTTGTCCTTGTAAGTATTTTTTTCATTTATAATTTTTTGGAAAGACTTGGAGGAGATTTTGAGAGGGATACCCCGAGAAGAGAAGATTTTCCTAGGAGGAGATCTAAATGATCATGTTGATAAAAATAATGGAGGTTTTGATAGAATTCATGAAACCTTTGGCTATCGGACGAGAAATGAGATTGGAAAAGATGTCTTGAATGTTGCATTAGCCTATGATTTGATGCTAACAAACACTTTTTTTCGAGAAAGGGAGTCACATCTTATCACTTATAATAGTGGACAAAATTTTAGTCAAATGTATTTCTTTATGACTAGAAGGGAATATATAAATTCTTGTATTGACTGCAAGGTCTACCCTGGAGAATGTGTGGTGACACAACATAAGTTGATAGTTCTAAAAGCTTCGTTCAACAAAGTTCTTAATTTGAGGAAGAAGGCTCAAAATCCAAGGATAAGATGATGGAAGCTAAAGGAGGAAAAACAAATAGAGTTTAAGAAAAACATGTTGCGTGAAGGACTGTGAGAGTTTATTGAAGAAGTTAATGAAATATGGAATAAGATGGTTATGTGTGTCCAAAAGAAACAAAGTTCTTACAAAAGAAACATGATGGTGAAATGGAGAGGTGTAGGAGACTATTAAACAGAAGAAAGAATGCTTTAGATTTTTGCATAAACCTCCCAATAATGAAAATTTGCAAAAGTTTAGATAAGCGAGAAAAAATGCAAAGAAAGCAGTATGAGAAGTTAGAGACAAGGTTTTTGAAGATTTGTATAAAAATCTTAGGAGCAAAGATGGTGAAAAAGCTATTTACAAACTTGTTAAAATGAGGGATAAGAAGAGTAAAGACCTCACCCAAGTTAGATGTATCAAGGATGAAAATCAACAACTTTTGGTAAGAGATGAAGATGTAAGTGAAAGATAGATGAACTACTTTAACAAACTTTTTAATGGGGATGACGATAAAAGTGAGGTAGATTTGGAGGATGTTTCTGATGATCTGAATAGAAGATTTGTGCACAGAATTAAGACACATGAAGTCAAGGAGACTCTAAAGAGGATGAAGAATAATAAACCGTTGGGACCCGATGACGTCCCTATTGAAATGTGGAGAGACTTGGGAGATGTGACAATAAAATGGTTGACCAATCTTTTCAATAAGATTCTTCAAACAAATAAGATGTCTGATGTTTGGAGGAAAAATATGTTTGTACCTATTTACAAAAATAAAGAAGATATCCATAATTGTTCTAATCATAGAGGCATCAAGCTCATGTGTCATACTATGAAGTTGTGGAAGAGAGTTATTGAACATCGTCTAAGGAGGGAGACCAAGGTTTCCGTAAATCAATTTGGATTTATGTTAGGAGGTGTACCATGTAAGCTATTTTCTTGATGCGACAATTAATGGAAAGGTGTTGGGAAAAGAAGAAAGACTTACATATGGTGTTCATAGATCTTGAGAAAGCATACGATAGGGTCCCAAGAAAAGTCTTATGGTGGACTCTTGAGAAGAAAAAGGTAGCATTAAAATATGTTAATCCATTCAAGGATATGTATGATGTGGCTACTACATGTGTGAAAGCTTGTAATGGAACATCAAGGTATTTCCCTATCACGGTATGTGTTCACCAAGGTTCAGCTCTTAGTCTTTATCTCTTTGCCTTAGTGATGGATGAACTAATGAAAGATATTCAAGAGGAAGTGTCGTAGTGTATGTTTTTTGTCGATGATATCGTGCTTATTGATGAGACCAAAGATGGTGTTAATAGGAAACTGAAAATATGGAGAAACATTTTAGAGTCTAAAGGATTCACGATAAGTAAGAGCAAGACAGAGTATATGAGGTACTCGAGAAAGATGTTTTTAGATACTTGGGATCAATTTTACAAAAAGATAGTGAGATTGATGAGGATGTAAATCATAGAATCAGGGCAAGGTGGATGAAATGGCAGAGTGGATCTGGGTTTTTGTGTGACCGCAAAATTCCCCTTAAGCTAGAAGGAAAATTCTATAGAACAGCTATAAGACCGACAATGTTATATGAAGCGGAATGCTGGCCAACACATAGGCAACATGAGAACAAAATAGGGGTAGCATAAATGAGGATGTTAAGGTGAATGTGTGGTTATACAAAGATGAATAATATAAGAAATGAGGATATTCGACGAAAGGTAACAGTAGTTCCGGTGTGTGAAAAGATGAGGGAGCATAGATTGAGATGATTTGGACACGTTATGAGACGACCACTGGATGCTCCCGTTAGAACAAGAGTTTGTTACCAAGAACTCGACACAAAGAGAGGTCGAGGTCGATCGAAACTCACCTGAAAAAAGGTAATTAAACAAGACCTAATAGAGTGAGATATAGATTGGCGGACGGTGTGTCTTAGGACGGAGTGGAAAAAAGCTATAAGTTTGGCGGAGGGTTAAACCCATTAGTATTTCTATATTCCAGTCGTTCCCTTTTTTAATTTTTTTTCCTCTTCATTTCTCCCCTTCTTTTTTTAGCTTATTTTTCCTTTCCTTTGTTTTCTTTTTCCTTTTTCTTCCTATCTCCATTTCTCTTTCTTTGTCTTATTTTCGATCTATCATTGGATTCATCTACCACCAATCCCAATTAACTCAAGTTAAAGATGTTAATGATGTTGATAAGTTTGTTTTTTTATTTTATTTTAAGTCTATTTGATATCATTATTCACATGACATTATCCTCTCATTATATGTGATGATATTATCATTATATTTTCTTTCAGACATAATAAAGTCATTTTTAACATTTTTTTATAATTGTGATTGACAACTAAAACTAAAAATAAAAACATAAACTTACAAGAATTAAAATTAATTTTTATTTTGCAGAAATCAAATAAAGAAAAGCCAATTTAGGGAGAATAATTTTCATATAATTTTTTTTAAATGATATCTAATAACTGTAATCAATTTACAATCCATACGGTGAGCCATATTTACTATAGGTGTACTTTTTTGTAATACTTGATAAGATGAACAACAAATATGTTAAGAAGAATAATAGCATATCGGATATAAATTCATTATAAAAGAATCCCCAAATCGTTAGATTTCTGTTCCTGTTCCAAAACTCAAACTCACTCATCAAACATGTTACAAAGCTGATCTCACCAAAAGAGAGAGTTAGTTACTTAGTTAAGATAAAACAAATATCTACGTAAAAAAATTCATTATAAAAGAAAAATCCTTTAATTAGATTTCTGTTACAAAGCTAACACACACAGACTCATTGCATTCTTCCGTCTTAACCATTGTAAATGCAGTTACTCAAATTAATTGAAAATTTCGGTACATTTTTTTTTATAATAATTGAATTTAGGATTTAGTTACAAATTCTTTCATCCACTATATTAATTGTTGTAGTATATGCATTACACAGGATAAATTTTTATTTTTTCATTAAATTTTATAAAAATATATTTTTAAATATATGAATTATATTATAATAATTTAAAATAAATAAATTTTTTTAGCATATACATTATATTTTAGATTTACAATAAACAATTTATATTATAATTGAAATTTACTTTTATTGTTGATAATTTCTTTTAAAATTATTAAAAGATAATTTTAAAAAATATGATAAAAATGATAAATTTAAAAAGACAAATAGTTAATATATAAGTTTTGGAGAAAACAGGTGATTAAATGAGAGTGATAATAAATTTTGAAAACACTCTCATCAAACCATTAAAAAAAAAACTCATTATAAAACATAAAATCATGTGCATTTGATTTGCATTCCAAAGTTCACACACACCCAAAACTCCAAAAGCATTGCATTACAGTGTATCCTTATGTAATTGTTGCTACAGATACTCAAATTAATTGAAAATTTTGGTAATTTTTTTTTTATAATAATTGGATTTAGGATTTAGTTACAAATTCTTTGGTCCACTATACTATTGTTGTAGTTTATGCATTATGTAGGATAAATATTTATTTTTCATCAAATTTTATAAAAATATATTTTTAAATATATGAATTATAGTATAATTATTTAAAATAAATAAATATTTTTAGCATATAAATTATATTTTAGATTTATAATAAAAATTTTATATTATAATTGAAATTTACTTTTATTGTTGATAATTCCTTTTAAAATTATTAAAAATTAATTTCAAAAAATAAGATAAAAATGATAAATTAAAAAATACAAATAGTTAATATGAGTTTAGGATAAAACATGTGATTAAATGAGTAATAATAACTTTAAAACACTCTCATCAATCCATTAAAAACAACTCATTATAAAACATAAAATCATGTGCATTTGATTTGCATTCCAAAGTTCACACACACCCAAAAGCATTGCATTGCAAGTTGTAACCTGTATCACCCCTTGTGTAATTACTCAAATTAACTGAAAATTTTGGTACATTTTTTTTTTTATAATAATTAGATTTAGGATTTAGTTATAAATTCTTTGGTCCACTATATTATTGTTGTAGTATATGCATTATGTAGGATAAATGTTTATTTTTCATTAAATTTTATAAAAAAATATTTTTAAATATATGAATTATATTATAATAATTTAAAATAATTTATCATATAAATTATATTTTAGATTTACAATAAACAATTTATATTATAATTGAAATTTACTTTTATTGGTTATAATTCCTTTTAAAATTATTAAAAATTAATTTCAAAAAATATGATAAAAATGATAGATTAAAAAAGACAAATAGTTAATATATGAGTTTAGGAGAAAACATGTGATTAAATGAGAGTGATAATAACTTTTAAAAATCCATAAAAAAAAACTCATTATAAAACAAAAAATCATGCATGTGCATTAGATTTGTGTTCCAAAGTTCACACGCCAAAAGCATTCCATTGCAAATTGTAACCTGTATCACGCCTTTGTAATTACAGTTATTCAAATTAATTGGAAATTTTGGTACATTTTTTTATTTATAATAATTGGATTTAGGATTTAGTTACAAATTCTTTCGTCCACTATACTATTTGTTTATGTAGGATAAATGTTTGTTTTTTATTAAATTTTACAAAAATATATTTTTAAAGATGTGAATTATATTATAGTAATTTAAAATAAATAAATATTTTTAGCATATAAATTATATTTTAGATTTACAATAAAGAATTTATATTATAATTGAAATTTACTTTTATTGTTGATAATTCCTTTTAAAATTATTAAAAATTAATTTCAAAAAATAAGATAAAAATGATAGATTAAAAAAGATAAATAATTAATATATGAGTTTAAGAGAAAACATGCGATTAAATGAAAGTGATTATTTCCTGTAAACAGTATATGTAAAACAAAAGACAACTGTTCCAATTTATACAAGGAAAGGATTGAGTTACAATCTAAAAAACAGTTGTAATTACTGTTATTTTCCAAAGGTTATTCAAAAGTATTTTTTCAAAAAACAATGAAGAATATATATTTTCAAAAGTTTAAACATCAACGCTAAAAACATTTTTTATGTAAAATAATATATATATATATATATATTCACGAGAAAAAACTAATTAAAACAAATGAGGTTTTTACGTTTATCTGTTTATTTTTTATTTTTAAAATTTGTAAACGGTTTACTTCTTTTTCGGCTAACTCCTGGGATTATTTTTTGATTTTAGTGCCATTAGGATAACTATTAAGTTTGTTTGTAGATTTGACAAGAGTATCTCAACAATAAAGAGTATATCATGAAAAAAGGGAGTTAGTTACTTACTTAAGATAATCAGATATCTCTTCAAAAGATGGAGTTAGTTACTTAGTTAAGATAATCAAATATCTCTTCAAAAGAAGGAGTTAGTTACTTGATTAAGATAATCAAATATCTCTATGAAAAAAAAAAATTCATTATAAAAGAAAAAAAACTCATATCCAAAGCTCACACACAAACGTTGCATTGCATTCTTCGGTCCCAATCTCGTTCTCTCTCTAATCTTGGCGTGTTTCTGAAATGGTGAGTGCTGCAATAGCTCGCAACGTCGTTGGTGTCATAGGTTCGTTTCGTTCTCTTCTCTCATTGAATCGCAAACTGCGAAATTCGAATTCTATGTTCGTCGATCATATTTTTCTGCTCAAATTTCGATTTGCATTGATTGCGTTTGGCTTCGTTTACGTCGGAGAATCGTGATTCTGAGGAGAACTTGAACTTCAGTTTCAATTGCTTTAGAGTTTTGCTTAATTTTTCTATTTATTATGCATGAAAAGAGAGAGGAAATTGTTCGGTTTAGTGACTAATGCTAAGTTTTTTGTGTTTATGTGTTCTGAATTGATCTGCATTGATCGTGTTTTGCTTTGCTTGCGTAAGAGAACGTGATTCTAGAAGGAGAACTTGAACTTGATCAATTTCAAATTTCAATTGCTTTCTAATTCTGCTTAATTTTTCTATTTATTATGCGTGAAAAAAAAAGAACAAAGAGAAAAAGGTAATTATTCGGTTTAATGCATAATGCTGAGTTCTGTGTGTTATGTGTTTTGAACTGATTTGCATTGATCGCATTTGGCTTCGTTTGCGTAGGAGAAAGTGATTCTAGAATGAAAACTTGAACTTGATCAGTTTCAATTGGTTTCTAATTCTGCTTAATTTTTTATATGTAATTTTAATCAATTTATGCATAAAAAAAAAAGAGAAAAATAATTGTTCAATCGGTTTGGAATGACTAATAATTAGTTTTATGTGTTTATGGTGTCTTCTGATCAGTCTTCGCTTTTTCTGTGCAGGCAATGTTATTTCCTTTGGATTGTTCTTCTCGCCAGCGTAATTAAACTCTCTGTCACTGTCTCTGTTTATTTTTTTTATTAAAAAAATTGTTTACTTCAAATTTCTATAAATGTATAAACAAGAAGTCAACTAGTCTATCATACATTATAATTAATTGAATTACAGTAGTTTATGCATTTGATTATTTACTTTAAGTCTCTAACGTTTGATTACATATAATAATTATATTTTTAAAGAAAAATCACGGGTTATTTGAATGAATTGTGCAGTCCAACTTTCTATAGAATTATAAAGAATAAGGCGGTGGAAGAATTCAAGCCTGATCCTTACATTGCTACGGTGCTGAATTGCGCCTTCTGGGTGTTCTATGGAATGCCTTTCGTTCATCCTAACAGTATGTTAGTGGTGACCATCAATGGCATTGGGCTTGTTATCGAGTTCGTATACCTTACCATCTTTTTCATCTATGCAACCAACAAAGGACGGGTGCGTATGCTAATTATATTTCCAGTTTTTGGTTATGTCATCACTCATTCACGCAGTTTTGCTTGCCTATTAATATGACTTGTGAGAAATGATATATATAGAATACTCTTTATTTTAAAATTGTTAATTAATGTCGATTTTAAGTATACTCATAAACCTTTTCAGTATGGATGATTATTTTATATATAGTATAAAATAAATTGAAAATTATACCCTGTTTGTATCCTTTCATAATTTATTTATTTCGTGTGATGTGTAATTTAATAATCCCTTAATTAAGTGGAAATTTTATGTCGTTGTGGTTTTCAGTTAGAGAAAATATTCTGGTCCCATTACGTAGGTCTTTTATGGAGAGAGACCACCTGTTTAGTATACAAAACATTGAACATATGTGCATAAAGTAACTTTTATTTTCCAAGTTTTTTGCTTTTCTTAAATTAAATCAGTTTTGTAGTCCCAAATTGAGTTGCTTAGTTAATGAATGTTTAAAAGATAAAATGCTCAGCGTCATGCTTATGCAGCCATATACTACTATTATTCTTCCTGTTCTGCTACTCACTGTTTCTTCCCTGTCTTCAGAAAAAGATACTGATTTGTCTTCTCATCGAGGCTATTTTCTTTGCTGCCATTGCTCTTATAACAATGCTGGCAGTGCATGGCAAGCATAGGTTTTTACTGATTGGTATTATCTGTGATTTCTTCAATATCATGATGTATGTCTCTCCTCTTACAATCATGGTAAGTCTTGAATTTCTATTTAATAACTTACTTTATGCAAAATTTTCGCTTCAACTTATAACGGTCATGGTATAAATAATGAGCAGGTTAAGGTTATCAAAAGCAAGAGCGTGAAATACATGCCATTCTGGCTCTCTCTGACTAACTTCCTTAATGGTGCGTGCTGGACAACTTATGCACTCATCCACCCCTTCGACCTCTTTGTTCTGGTAATGAGTTACTTCACAATTTTCACCTTGTTCTACTCTCTCTGTATCATTGTAGTTCTTGAATGAAACTTTTGTTTCTCATTCTTACCTTTGTATATCATTCTTGCAGATCAGTAACAGTATTGGAGTAGTCTCTGGATTTGTTCAGCTCGTGCTATATGCTTGCTACTGCTGCAGAGAAAACATTGATGATGGTGATGATGATGTCCAGAAGAAGACAACTGGGATTCCAGTTTCTGAACCCCCCCGTGATGTTGAAGCTTAGGGCATCTCTAGTAGTTAGCTTATTTGCGTTTCTTATTAATTTTTGGTGGGTCCTTTAAGAGTTGGATCTTATTTTCTTCTGCATATAGTAAAAGCATGCTTTTTATAGAATAATATGCATGTGATGCGTTGACATGGTTGAGAACAATATAGTTAGGATTTTTTATTTTATTTTTATTTTTAAAAATTTAGTTTATGAAATCCTAAGCTACAATATATATATATACACACAAATATATATATATATATATATATGTATATTATAATCCAACGCTGATAAAATCACTAAACTGACTCACGTGTGACTTTCCTTCGCTCCAAGCTGAACTCTTTAATATTAATTTTCGCCTCCTTATCAGCATCTGCAACCTTGTTACCCAATTCTCTATCTGATTCTAAATTTAATTTCTGCAGCCTTTACTTCATTATTTCAGCTTTATGATTTCACATACAGTACCATATTAATATAGACCTTGACATGATTTTATTATAACTGAATTTTAATTTCACGAGTTAATATTAATTTATGACTAAAAGATATTTCCTTAGGTTGAGGATCTAAAGGCGAGGGGTATATCAATGACACGCATCATCAACGAGATCTCCCACTCCCCCTAATTAGCTAATTCTTTAATTGTTATAAAATTGAGATTATAATCAAATTGATTTTAGAATGCTGGGGAACAATGTAGGGATCAAATAGGAACGAATAGTGAGTTGGAGAATGAGATAGGAATCGATAGAATTGAGATTAGAATCAAATGGAAACATATATGAATGGGGAACGAGGTTATAGCATATACTGATAGAGTTGGAAAAGGGAAAGGTAGAACAAGGTTGCAATTGTATAGAATTGAGAATGAAATTAGAATGGAATCAGAAAAGAGAGTTGAGGGACGAAGTTGCAGAGGAGAACCTAGGTCACACGTGAGTGAGTTTAATGGTTGGATCAGGGTTTACATTTAATATATATCATCGATAAACATTAACACAATCCATGTAAAAGGTCTTTTGAATCTATGTAAAAAAATCTTTTCTGAAAAATTAGACTTTTAATCTCGGTCATCATCATTATAAAATTATAGTTTAACAGATAAAATCAATTTTTTTTATTTCTCATTTTAAATTTTTAAATGTTAAAAATTAAATCCAACATATTTACCATTAAAATAATCTTAACAAATTTATATTTTCGAAAATTAATACTGATAATAAATAAGAACTAAAAATAAAGGCCACAGGTGTTTTGTTTTTACTTTACAAGAAGTAAATTTTACAATTAATATTAATAAATCTATAATTGAAAGAATATAGGCATATGATCAGAAGGAAAAAAAACATCAAATAAAAACTAATATACATGTTAATACATAATTAAAAAAGTTATAATTATCAAATTTAAAATAATAAAATACAATAGCACAGTAAAAATATGTGCACACAAATTGATTCGTGATTACAATATTCCTTTCATAATGGAAAGATAAAATTGATCATATGTGAGAATTTAACTTCTAGCCAAATTTGATCAAAACATCAATCATTTCAGTATAAAGTGTAAATAGTTTCACGAAACATGAAGCCTTATAGTAAGGCCGAATCTTAATAGTGTATCTATCCACATTTTTTATTTTATGAAGAAAATTGTTATAGGTTTCCTATTATATTTTTGTGAGTATGCTAGCTTAAATTTTAATTGAATTATTAATCAACACATGTCTATCTATATAATCTATCTATATCTTTCATTATGTCACTACAATTCATTATTGTTCTGAAAATTAGATTAGTTCGATCAACAAATCCAAACTGTCACATTAGTGTTATTATATCAATGTCATTTATCAAAGCCACATAATTTGTCATGTCATCTTCATCATCATATTAATAAAATTTTCTATAGTTTTAACAAAATATTGCTAGAGAGATTAAAATTAAATAATTTTTATACTTGAAATTATATTTTTTGGGACCAAAAAGTGTATTTTAAGTCTAATAATAATAATTAAAAAAAAGTGCTTGCGTGACGAGAGTAGTTTTTGTTTTTATTTGTGTGAGGAGTGTTTGAAAAATGATTTTTTTTTTTATTAAACTTATGGATTTATCAAAATGAACATATGGTTGTTTAATAAGTTTTTCTAAAACTTATTTTAATGAAATTTACAAAGAAGTTTAATAAAAATATTTTTTAATTAATTTTATTATCCAAGTTATGAATAGATTATTTATATTATAAGCTTGTAGGACTCATTTAGTAGTTATAATAATTGAAAATTTAAGATTAAATGAATTATTATTGAAGGTTTTTTTTTTCCGTTAATTTATCCTATCTAATTCAAAACTGAACTTGGCAATCAAAAGGAACTTTTAAATCAACCTTAGGGCTTGCCACTACTGGAGTGCGTTGAAAATATTAATCCAACTCAATTAAATGAAGTTGTGTCATGTTAGGCCTTTTTTTTAAGATTTTTATTATTATTCACCCAAACCGAAACCGGTTCAGTCATAAATCTAAATTAGTTTGGCTCAAGTCATTTAATGATTTTTTTTTACCATTTTTAAAATTTTATTTAAATTTATATATTTTTACTAGAAAAAAATATTATTTTTCTCATATATTCCCAAATTTATATTTTAGTCTATATTTACAAATGATGGTAAAATATGTATGATACTTATTAATATATTTTGGACCATGTTAGGTTAAATATTTTTAGGTCATACTTGATTTTTTAATTCACAAGTCACTTTAAAAATAAAGTAAAAATATCTATTAATTTAAACTTAGTTCATTTTAAATAAATTCTCTATTTTATTTTGTCACAATGATTAGTTTATAATGAGAATAAGAAAGAAAATAAGATATTTTGGATCATTATAATATTAATATGAAGTATTAATAATTAATTTCTCGACAATTAATTTCTGTTAAAAAATTTAACTTATCACTTTAATAAGATCTTTTATCTTAATCATAATTTTTTTTATCTATAATTTGAAAGAGTAAGATATACATTTATTTAAAAAAAATTCAAATAACTTTTTCTTAAAATTATTTTTTTATTTTCTTATTAAAAAATAAGGTTCTTAATTTTTTAAAGAGTTCTTCTTCTTTTTTTATTTTTTGCTATATCAAATAGTTCTTCTTTAAATGTTGAGCTAACTTTTCAAGAAAATTTAAAAAAAGTTGGGTAAAATACCAAACTTCTTGCAAAATAATTTAATGTAAAATAAAAAAATGTGTCCCTTGCATGGACCCAATGCTATGTTATCTTATCCAAAGAAGCATCAAGATGAATGGATGATGGATTTCACTCAATGGTGCCCCCAGTTTGCAACCATTCCCTTACAAGACCAAACCTCAAAGTTTGCTCAAAACCTTATCTGACTTAACTTCCACACTGTCTGTCTCTTTCTCTCCATTTTTGTGTCACATGAGAATTGTTCTCTGAATTTTGTTTTGTTTTTTTGACATCATTTCAATGGCAGCCATCATCCCCTGCCACTACTGTGTTTCCCTCAGTCCCAAATGGTTCAATTCCAACAACACACATTCTAGGCGTTTATCGTACCCACTTCGAGGACTCCGAGGTTTCAATGTTCGTTGCTCTTACCAATCACCCCATCATTCTGAATCTCAGAACAAACATGTGAGTCTCTTAAAAATTTGATTTTTTTTTTTTTTTAACTTTAGATGCTCTTTGTTTGACATGAATGATGATTATGCTCATCTGGGGGTTGGAGATGTGATGCCCTATTAGCAATTTTTTTTTTTTTTTTTTAACATTCTTCAGAATGAATTCATTTGGGAGATGAAGTTTGCAATTGCATTTTACTATTCTTTTTTCGTTCATTTCATGTTCGAGTATAATCAGTTTGTTAAAAAATAAATAAATGAGTATGGTAGAACTGAATTTCACAAGGTAAAAAGAGTGTAAGTTCTATACATCACAGTATGGAAGATAAGCCTCAAATAAGGCACTGAGAGTGGGCTAATGGCAAGGGTTTGAGTTGTTTGAAAGGTTTAAATTTCTCTGGCGCTATTACACGAGAGAGTGGATATTTGGGACTTGCATTTGCCCCAAATGCACTTAAGTTACTTTTTTTTTATTTTTTATCAGCAAATATTAATTGTTAATCGTTAGTTTTTTTTTGTTTGAGAGGAAAATCGAACCCACGACCTTTCCCTCCCTTTTCTCTCCTTTTATCACCCAACCAACCTTATAACTCTGCACTTAAGTTACTTGAATCAAGTGTTTCAGCCTAGAGTTTAAAGCATAGTAAGCAAAATAATAGTGTGCCAACAGCTGTACTACTAATGACTTACTGTGCTTAAAGCTTCAATTTACAGTTTTGCTTGTCAATGTTGAATAGTTAGGAATCATATGCTTTTGCTAAGTTTCTAGGTTGTTATCTGTATGTACTTCTATTTTTATGTTCTTTCCGATTTAAACAAATAACAGTTTATGTACTTTATTTGTTTTCTCTTGACCTTGTGTTCTTATGTTTGCAATGTGACTTTAGATTGCTGCAATATATGATTGCTGCACCAAAGCTTATTGAGTTATATTTTGGTGCAGAATGGGAGGTCACTTTCCTTGAAGCAGTGTGCAATATCTATTGCACTGGCCGTCGGGTTAATAACAGGAGTTCCTACATTGGAGGGTCCCACTATTGCCCAAGCAGCTAATCCTGTGTTGTCTGATCTGTCTGTTTTGATTTCTGGACCACCGATTAAGGATCCTGGGGCATTGTTGAGATATGCTCTTCCTATTGACAATAAGGCCATTAGAGAAGTGCAAAAGCCACTTGAAGATATCACGGAGAGTCTCAAGATTGCCGGAGTCAAGGCACTTGACTCTGTCGAAAGAGTAAGACATAAGATTAAAGATTCTTGTTTTTTTATCTGTAGAAGTGTATTGTCTATGTGGCTTGTGCATGGGATTTTATGTTTCATTTCCCTTAGGGATAAAAATTGATTTACTTTACATGGACTGTAGAATGTGAGGCAGGCGTCTCGAGCTCTCAAGCAAGGGAAGACTTTAATTGTATCTGGTTTAGCTGAATCAAAGAAAGAACATGGAGTTGAACTGCTTAGTAAGCTGGAAGCTGGTATAGATGAGCTTGAACTGATAATACAGGATAGGAATCGAGATGCAGTTGCACCAAAACAGAAAGAGCTTCTTCAGTATGTTGGAGGGTAAGTATCTCAATTACTAAATCACTTACATAAACCACAGAAAGACCTTATCCTTGCATACATGTGCTCAATAAGAAATAGGATGTTTTTTCATCTTCCTTGGAGGAAATGAAAGACGAATTTGTGAGTTCCTTAGATGTTTTCACTTTTCACTGTGTCATGTATTTCTCTACAAGTGTCTGTTTTATCTGGCAGTCATTAAGAATCTGAGACTCTATGGCTATAATTAGGAATTAAAAAAATGCGTTGGTGTGCTATGACAAAATACAGCACTTCATGTTCCTTAATCTGACCATAGGAACTGCCAGAAATGAGGGTTAGTTGCTTCAATGATAAAAGTAGGCTTGAGCTTAAATAGGGGCAAAGCAATTTAACCTTGACCATACATCAATGTAGTCAGAGAACTGCACTATTGGTAGAACCAATAGATCACCTGGTTAGTTTAACCAAACTGTGCCTAAAATCCAAATGTCTGACTAATTGTGCTGCAAGGGGTCATGTTTAGTCAGTCAGGTAGCCATTGAAAATCATTCATTTGGACAACCTGATATTGCATAAGAGATTTGCAACGAGTTGATCTCTCTAGACTGATTTGGTTGTAAAACCTGCTAAGTTTGATCTGATTTGACTGAGCTGAATCCAAACTCAGTTCAGTTAATGAACAGACTTTCCTCGGCCTCTGGTAACCTGGTACCATCAGATGTTGGCAAAAACTGAATCCTCATTCTTACAATAGAAAATTGAGGAGAACTTAGAAAATTAATCTTCTTGAGAAAGACTTTTCTCATATAGAACCTTTCATTGACTGCAGCTGAGATGTTCCTGGGGCATTGCATTTCTGCAGTGTTGAAGAAGACATGGTTGATGGCTTCCCATTTGAAGTGCCCGAGGAATACCAAAATATGCCTTTATTGAAGGGGAGAGCAGCAGTGGATATGAAGGTCAAGATTAAAGACAATCCAAACCTGGATGAATGTGTTTTCCACATCGTTCTTGATGGTTATAATGCCCCTGTAACTGCTGGAAATTTCGTTGATTTGGTAGAAAGGCACTTCTATGATGGCATGGAAATCCAAAGAGGTAATAAATCTGGTCTTTATTGAACATGCATTTTTGCTTTTGATTCCCCTTTTAGCTGTAGCTGGTTTGGTAAAGAATGTTTAGAGTTTAGACCTTCTCTAGCTATAGCTACTTTCAGTCATTGCACAGCCAAAAATGCAGGAAATGACAGGGAAGGATCAAGGATGTATACATTTATATTATTTACCCTTAATGAGGATGAATTAACAGTATTTTATCTTATGCAATGGAAGCTGAATGATCCTTTACCATTATTGACATCTGTAGTTTTTATGTGGATATCCAAAATGGGCTTCTCTGTACTGCTTTCCTCTTTAGTTACGCTTTCACCAAGATAGTTTTAAATTTTATTATTTGAATTTTTTATATTTTGGGCAGCGGATGGGTTTGTTGTCCAAACTGGTGATCCTGAAGGCCCTGCTGAGGGTTTTATTGATCCAAGTACAGAGAAAATCAGGACAATACCGTTAGAAATTACGGTGAATGGAGAAAAGGCACCTGTTTATGGATCAACTTTAGAGGTAATCTTCATCTGTTTATCACTCTAGGGGCATGTTATATATTTGCACATTTGCATTTGTATAATTTGTTAGCAAATCGATCCTGGAGTGAGCTAAGCTTGTGAGTCAGAAAATTGTAACAAAGAGGTGACATTTGAATTAAGAAAAAAGAATGTATGAACTTTATGCATGCGTAACAGGAAATTGCATTACAAAAAGAAGATAGAAGTACAGAAAAAAGAGGGCTAAGATATCATCCTTAACAAATGTAGCATAATAAGGCTTTGTGGAAAAGAAAATATACAAAAGAAGATAGAAGTACAGAAAAAAGAGAGAGCTAAGATATCATCCTTAACAAATGTAGCATAATAAGGCTATGCAACTGAAAAAGAAAATATCAATACAATGAGCGAGTCTCGGAAATATGAGCATTGATTGAAAAAATATATCATAAAATGCACATTGCCCTAAAGCCTCTCTCCCCATAAACATTTGAAAGACCAAGAAACTGGTTGATAGAAACTGTCTCAAGCCAAGACGACACACCTTAGTGTCACAAAAAATTCCAAACAGCCTATTCCAAATGTAATTGGCTGCTGTAAAATGTAAGAATGACTTAGCATCTATTTCGGAGCATGAATCACACATGCTGCATATATCATTATAGAAACCTTTATAGGGGTCCGTGAATCTACAGTGTATTATTGTTTTTTCTGTATTTCTTTTTTGTACTACCATTCATGTTGATGACTAAAGCTAAGTGGGAGCTTTGGACTTCCAAGTGGTATATCAAGGAGGAGTTTATGATCGACTATTTGTTGAGTTTAGGCTGGCAGAGAGCCTTGACTTCATCAAGGGTGAAAAAGAAAGATAAAAAAGTGATGGTGTATGGTTTATCTAATTACTTAATGTGAGGCAAAACAGAAAACATAAATAAGAACAGAGTTTTTTCTTAAAACTGATGTGGGAAAATCAAGTGACATTCTTATCTGTTCAAAGTAAGTTCAGTTTTTTGCAATGTTTTTCACACCTATTGAGGTCTGTACCACAAAACTCATTGTATGATTAGAAGAAATTAATGTTCTTTTACTAGTATTAGTTTCTTGCATGAATTTTCACTTTATAATGTGATGTATTTTATATTTTCAAACCTGTTCCTCTTGTCTTCTAAAGGTTGAAAAACTTTCTCATTTGTTCGCAATAATCTGTTGGACAGGAGCTTGGTCTATACAAGGCTCAAACAAAGCTTCCGTTTAATGCTTTCGGTACAATGGCAATGGCAAGAGATGTGAGGAGAATCTATTCTTTGAATTGCTGTTCTTTAAGCATGCTAATCTTTTCTTTTTTTCTTGCTTGCTTTTATTTACTCCTTTTATGTTGTTTGAATAGGAATTTGAGGACAACTCTGCCTCTAGCCAGATATTTTGGCTATTGAAAGAAAGTGAGCTAACTCCTAGTAATGCCAATATATTGGATGGTCGATATGCCGTCTTTGGCTATGTTACAGAAAATGAGGATTACTTGGCAGATCTCAAAGTTGGTGATGTCATAGAATCCATTAAAGTAGTTTCTGGCCTGGATAATTTGGTGAATCCAACCTACAAGATTGCTGGCTAGTTCTGTGCTTTTGCTATCAAATACTGCATGAGTGTATATTTGGCACTTGCTTCAAGGCTATATTCAGGAATGCTGGCTATTACATTGCAAAGTTCACTCCCCCTAGTTTGTTTCCAATGCTATTGGAAAAAGCCATTATTCATTTTACTAGAATCTAGCATTCAGTTAAACAGCTTGAGATTTTATTCTGTTATAAGATTATTCATCACCTCGGCTTGTAACTTTCGTTCTACCTATTCATCAATAAAATTATGATTGTTCAGTGAGGAAATTGTAGGTCATACTCATACAGTTTCTGGCATTCATGTCCTGGAGTTATTCTTATCTGAAGAGAGAATTATTTTAATTTTGGCTTAGAACACAAACTCCAACATGAAAGGAACAACACTCAAGTTAGCACGGGACCAAAAGCCTTGTGACGGTTATTTTACCTAGTAACTAGTAATGTCACACAAATATACATATATAGAAATTCATAATTCTTTGGGCAGTAGTATATGCAATTCAATGGTTTTGTGGAATGGTTCTTTGTCCGAGATTTCATGTAGTATTTTCCTTCTTTAATCACATCTGAAATATTAATCAACCATTTTTTCTTTGAAAAAAAAAAGTGAAAAATATTCTTCCACACTTTTAATGGGAAATTTCCTGAAGGATTGAAGATAACATTGAGGGATTACATTATTGTACTTAATGGTGCATACCTAAAACAGACAAATGATCCAGCAGTTAATAAAGGGCTTATAATCCCAGAAATTTATAATTGCATTTTGTGAAAAGTTATTTTAGTTTCAGCATTGCTAATTGGAGGGGTAAAGACGGAGACCATTTCTCTTTTATGTTTAATGGAATTCTTTACAGAGGGTGTAATACTAATTACACTAATTTGTGATAAAACCAAATAGATACAGTTGCGCATATAAGATTAAGAATCATTAAAAAGGTGCTCAATCAAAGAGTAATTTCTTTTTTTGCTGAACATGATAGGTACGAAATAGCCCCCACAAGAAGGATTCGAACCTTGAATCACTTGATTAAAAGTCATTATCACTTGTGTCAACCGCAGTTGGTAACCAAAGAATAAATTTGCTTACATAACAAACGGATAAAAGTTCGAAAAGTTTACGTGACATCTGCTCGTGTCTAAATTTTTATATACTATAATAGATTTAGCTCTCATATTTAACTTGTATTTATATGCATGCGTATTAAAGATTCTCTTTCACAAATTCTAACAACAACAAAATATCAAAAGAGAACAAAGCATCTTTCTCTGGCGGTGGATGTTGCATCATCCAAATTGTATTCCGAGTTTCAAACCATGTGAGCATGTGAAAGTCATTTGTTTTCCCTATAGTATACCAATCTTATATGCGTCTGCAGTTACCCTCCTGATCTCAAACATCATAATATATGGCTGACGAAGTTTTGTGGAGATTCTCTCGGTTTATATTTATCTCATTTTCCACACCTGTGGTTGGGAGTTTCCACCATGGAAAGAATCATTGACCAGAAGTTGCTTGCAAAAGTTGAAGTCAACCATATATATGCAGCTGAAGCAGGGCCTAGTGTGATGCAGAACTGATTCAAAAGTGGTTCCATGATCTAAGTGATTCTGTTTATGTAGCTGGTGTCTTACTAGATGACGTTTCTTCTGAAGCTGTAACCCAAAGAAGGTATAGGGAACTTATCTAATCTCTAGTTATCTTTATTTGCAAGGTAGTAAAGTAAAATGGAAGATATCATTAACAGATCAGAAACAGTTGGAGAACACCAAAGAATTCTTCATGGACAGCTCAATCAGAATCTCTAAGACAAAGATCTTTCATACATATCAATTAGCAGAGTTAAAAGCAAAGTGGCCCCTAATAATGAACTTTTTACATGACAAAAGTGATGGATAACTTGAAGCAGAAATTTGATTTGAGAACATGGCTTGTTTTAGATGATGTTTGGAATGAAAATTGGGTCAACTGGTTAATTTCATAGAAGAAACCTTTTCAATCTGAGGTTTGATGGTTAGTATTTGCAAACATCTGGAAACTTTTTTTTTTTTTTTTTAAATGGTCAGAACCGTTGATACATCTTGACATTCTGAAGGGAATTTGATATTCTCACGAGATTTTCACATTTAAAATATCATGTAAGATTTAACCATTTAACAATTAATTATATGGGTTAGCATTAAGCTTTCTGTTTCTAGTGATGTTATGAACTCTAGTCCTTAATAGGTTCCTTTCAACATAATTTCATTGGTCCAAAAGGGACATAATTAATCATAAAATCATATATTCTGAGGATATATAACAACCTAGTCTCAAAATGTACTTGTCTCATTTTGATCCATTATATTGTGTTTGATAGAGATAGAGTAGAATAAAAATGAAAAAAAAAAAAAAATCAAATTTGGCGGGTCCCATTCTTCTATCACAGTACTTCAATTCAAATATTTTTTCTCAATTTCATTTCACTCTACCAACCATGCCATTAATGTTTTTGACCGTAGAAATATACTTGTCATCAAGTAGATAACTTCCATATAAATATCATCAAGTTGACTATTTTAAGAGTCAAATGTATAAACAAAAGCTTTCCTCAATCTACAACATATAACATCTTTTAATGGCCAAATTGTATATTTATTCCACATATTATAAGTCATGTCTTTCTGCACATGAGCAAATCTTCCCAAAACAGATCACTTGTAGGCTCATAGGACACCAAATGACCCATCAGGACTTTGATATTAGTGTCGGAACAATCCATGCTACTACTGTCAAGTGTACAACTTACATAGAAATATCATAAAAATGGGTGCATTGAGGAGAGAGCACAATTAGCTTTACAAAAATTATAGCCCAACAAAGTAACAAGTAATTGCAGAGCTCTTCATTAACTATTGCTTTCATACTTTTTGTGTATGCATTCCATCCTTGAGTCTTCCTTCCCTATTCCTTCAATCAAATAAAATACAAACTGATTTCCAGAACATTGTATATCATCCCCCCATAAACAATTTCCTTGGCAGTGAAAAATCTTTCAAGGTCCTCGATAACTGCGAAAACATAAACAACCCTGAGGCTGATCATGAGGGATCATACCTCCACCCTTTGAAGTATCAATAGCTTCCAACATGGTCACCACTTCATCCATCTCCGGCCTCTTGTCAGGATTCGCATCCCAGCATCTTTTCATCACATTTGCCAGAGCGCTAGGACAACATCGTGGAATCTCTGGCCTCAAATTCTGCAGTTCCATAAAGAATCTAGTTACAATAAAAAGCAACGAGTAGAGATTTTCAAATAAACTATTGTACAGGTTCATGTTTCCTAATAATAGTTAGTTTATGCTGGCAGAGCCACTTAAATACATTTTGCATACCTGTCGTACGACAGCTGATGTCACTTCTGAGAAGCTAAGGTCAGGATATGGCATGTCACAGCAGTATATCTCCCATAAGCATATGCCAAAACTGTACACATCACACTTTCTATTGTATGGATTACCATTTAGAACCTGCCCAATTTCATCAGGTAAGTTTCATTTACCAATATATAAGATCTGACACTATTCAAACAAAACATGAATTACTTTTGCAAAGCCAGGCTATTTATGAATGATGTAAAATCAGCAGAATGCATGCTGAGGCTCATGTATTTGAAAGAGTTAACCATCATTTACAGGAGTACTGAATATTTAAGCACAACCTATTTGTATATTGGTTTTTGGTTCCCCCTTCACCCTTTATTGACTCGTGCAATTTTAATAAAGCACAATTCTGAAAATCGAAAATAAGAAAGTATACTCCAATTGAGAAGCCATGCATTTCAAAAAGCTACAGTTAAATGACTGACTAATCTCTCACCAAAAGAGGTTTCTTTTATAGAGACTCTCAGTCTCATCTTTAGAATACTTTCAAAAAAAGAAACACAATGTTGAGTTAGAGATACTGTAAATATCTCAAGATTACTGAGTAGTGACATGCTGCAGTTCTAGATCTCAGTAATTGTAAATGGGACTGAGGTACAGATTTCTTCCTGTAATTATGTACCAACATGGATATATACATAATTGTTGAGTGAACTATAAAACAAAAGGAATTCCTGATGAAGGTAAGGACAGTGATGGAACAATTCAATGTCCTTATCTTTCCAACATGGTTAATATTTTAATCAAGAATTCCTGTTTAGTAATTTTTCCTTATATTTTAAGTCCAAAAATATTCAACCCAGTTCTTTCACAATCAGTTACACAACAGAGCCAGTCGCGAGTAACAAGTCCTAGGCCAGCATTTTAAAAACTTTCTGAAGCAAGGACTAGACATTAAGGGTGTTTGAAACAAACCCCAAAAGAACAATGCACAGGAGAGAGAAATTTTCAAAGGAATTGAAGCATATACCTCAGGAGCCATGTAACCAAGGGTTCCAGTTTCACCTGTCATGTCATGAGGATTGGAGGCCTCAATACGAGCTACTCCAAAATCAGCTATTTTCAAGGTTCGTGTCTTGTCCAGAAGCATATTTTCTGTTTTAACATCTCTGTGGACAATCTTCTTTGTGTGGAGATAGCTCAACCTATAAAGTAAATAATAAAAAGTTCTCAGGCTTAGAAAGAAAGCTTATTCACTTAAAATTATATGAGAACAGATTAGGCATAAAGATTGGACCCTCTTGCAAGGTCAAGAGCCAGTTGAACAACCACTTTAAAAGCCAGCTTCCTTCTTCTGTTTTTAATGAGATAAGACTTCAGCGCACCTCCAGGACAATATTCAACAACAACACAACAAACATTACTCGGCATGCCTATATGACCATTTTCTGTTTGTATCTGTAGCTCTGATGTTCCCATTGTTGCCCCAATAAACTGCAAAACGGATTTCACAGCAAGAGTGAATAAGAAAATTCTCACATAAATGTTTGAAAACTATGATGCAAATTTAATGTTGTACTTATGGGGATCCTTAAGACCGGACCAAACTCCTGGTTTACACACTTGCAAAGGTATGTCCCCCCAGTGTGGATCTTAATGTGGCACACACCTACCCAATCCTCCTCCCATCCCCAAAAATAACAGAGGAAACAGCACATCAGAAAATAAACCTTAACAAAAATTCATTTGACCGAAATGTGACCAGAATCAAGCCATCAAATCATACTATGAAGAGACAACAATCTGAGGTTTGGGCAATATTTGCGTCCTGGAATGTTTTCCAATATTTCCACCTGGAATGCATTCCAAAATTTGCCTCAAGGAATACATTAAATCCCACAATCTTCTTTGTCATTTACCCTTTCCACTTTCCTTATTTTTGTTTATCTACCTTCCATTCTTATCTGATTCAATTAATAGTGGAAAATGACAGCACATAAGAAGCCTGTTATAGTAAGTTATCAGATTGTTCCACAACATAAGATAAAGGAGAAACATGGATAAATCATACACATACCCCCGCAGTGCCAGAAGCATATTGCTTCACGAAGGTACGGGAGAGGGTAATTGTATGCAGCCTTCTCCTTCGCAGAGATGTTGTTTTTGGATTCGAGTCCATGACCAACCGGTCGCCAAGGCGCAACTTTACCATTGCACCAAGGCTATCCCTCAAAGGAGAAACATGGATAACACAAAGAAACTAAATGAAGGCCCAAATATTACCTTGGTTACATTAGGATGTTCAAGCTTGTGCCAAACAGCAACTTCTTGTGTAAAAGCCGCTCGCAAAGAAGCTATTTCAGCATCTGACCGATGGCCTTCTTCCCCCCAGTCAAGGAGCTTAACTGAGCAAAACAAAATCAAAGATTAATTGCATGCTATGAAAGCAGAAGGAGAGCATCGCATACACAAGTTACTTTAAACTGTTCATTCATTAAATTTCATTTGAAAGCTGCAGGGATAACAAGTTTAGCATCCAGGAATTTTTAAGGTAATAAAGTTCTGCATATAACATCAAGACAATCATAACACCTCAAAAAAGCATTAGTATCACTGATGATTTTATCTCTCACAAGAAGAGTTCCTGTAGCCAACTCCCAGTAGAAGATTATTTTATGAATGAGAAATGTATGTGGCAACATAATAACCACTCATTACCCATCAACAATTTCATTTATTATTATTTTTTTAATTCTTATACCATCCCATGGCAGTAAAATCAGGGGCACAACAGTAATAACCAATAACACATGAAAGTTCAAAAAAGAAAGAAGAACATTAAAGTTCATGCACATAACTGTCAAGTCAACTGGATCTTGTGAATTCTAGAGAAAACAAAAAGAAGGAACTAAAAAAGAAAAAGAAGCAAAGGGTACTCAATCTTGTGAATCACGGATTTTGCAAATCTTGATCTACAAAGTTACAATGTTTGGCAACTGACACTAACCGAACTCTGTAAACTCAGATGCCTTCTCAAAGAACTCAGTGAAACAAAAAAAAAAAAAAAAAAAGCAGAACAAGAACTCATGCCCAAGCAGAAATTGTTGCTTGATTGTAAAAAGGTACAAACACAAGCTGAAACAGGCAAAACAAAACTTAAGCAGTGAATCTGCTGACCAAATAAGACATCATTTCTATGAAACCCATCATTGCACTTCCATTGAAAGTTTAAGCAGAAAAGGCATTTGACTATGAAATGAAACCTTGGCATTCCACATAAAAGAAGGCCTAATAACAACCCATCAACCTTCAGTTTCTGGGAGCATGTACACATTATGCTACATTATAAGTTGAAAAAGACCAACTACATGAGCTTCTCCCAGTAAACAACCCCCCCCCCCCGGCACATGTATGTAGGTGTCAAACAAATAGGTGTAATAAAAGGAGGGAAAAACAAACTATGCATGATTCTTTTGTCTTCTTGAAACAAAATAGTTGCATACAGTTTTATTGATCAGTTTTATAAAAGAGGTATAACACGAGGACTTTCGAAAAGGACACCTATCCTAGTACTATTCCCTCTCAATCCCACTTAATTGTGAAGTTTTGATGGTATCCGATGCATTAATGCCGGTATGATCCAGTGCATTTGTTGCATATATGAGAACAAACACATATCAAATGAAAACTCAAAACTTTTCGACTGTGAGAGCCAAAGCAAGAGATGTAGTATAGTGGAGTATACCTGCAACATCTTGGCCATCATAAATCCCACGATGGACAGTGCCAAAAGTGCCACGAGCAATGACAGTCTTGATGACAAGCTTAGAGGGGTCAATCTCCCATTCTTGTCTGTTTCTTGTGGACCTTCCTTCAACCTCTTCTTCTTCCTCCTTCTCCTTGTTCTTCTCCATAGTCCATGCTCTACTCAGATGCCTCTGAAGCTGCTCATCCAAGCTCTTCAGATCTATCTGATCCGCTCTCACGTACCCCCCACTCTCACTCTTCTTCATCTCTCTCTCTCTCTCTCTCTCTCTCTCTCTCTCACACACACACACACACACACTTCTTCTCTTCAAAATTCAAAAATTTCACCACACCCCACTATGGACTTTGAAGCTCAAAGTCACTTGGAATCATCAAAAGATGCTGACTTTGGTAGCAAGTTCTGATTTTGAGCAAAATTTCCTTGGTGGGTCTCTTGTGTCTCTCTTCTACTATTACTATGTTTTTTGCTGCCACTGCAGTCGCTGCTGCTGCTGCTTCTTGTGGTGATGTTGAGGTCATAAATATAATACGTTTTCTCTCTCTCTCTCTCTCTCTCTCTCTCTCTCTCTCTCTCTCTCTTACTCTCTCAATCATCCATGTGGGCACATGGATTTTGCCTGAACACGACGTGTATTTCTGACCCACTTTGGTCTCCTTCTAATTAACACAAGCCCTTGAACTTCTTCTAATTTATTGAACCCAAAGATCTCTCTTTTCTGTGTATGTCTGTGGCACTGCCTTGTTTAGTTGTTTGTTTGGTGTGTTTTTGTGTTTTTTTTTTCTTTCTATAATATACATTTATGGTATTCACGGTTATTGTACTACCTTTACATCTTGCCATCCCTTTCAAACAAGTTGTTTTGGCTTCATCAATGGGTGATCATGAAAACGGTTAAGGGGAGTCACTTGGCACAAAGGCAATAATGTGTAATATATGAAATCAGAGACTAATCTTTTAAAATATTACTAATTTATTTAAAAATATTAATATTTTTTTAGAAAATATATTTTTAGTGTTTATATTTATGTTTTTAGTTTTCGAAATTTCATATTATCCAATTTAATTTATGTATTTTCTAGAAATTTTGTTTTTAATCACTCCTCATCGAATTATCAGAGTGTTAATTTATGTGTGACACGACAAACACAGTATGTTTTTTAATTATATTTTTAAGTTGCTTAAAATAATGTGAAAAATTGTTTTAGTTTTTAGAAGAAAAAAAGTTATTGATATATTTGTTAGAAATTTTCCTTTATGTGGGCAACATTAATTAATTAGTTTTGTATTTTACATTAATTGAGTTAATGGATATTCCAATTTTTATTATTTGGTTGGTCCATTGTGATCATGTTGAGTTGGGTTTATAGCATCTCTTGGTATTAGGCCTAGTTGGGCAGTGTAGGCATTAGTGTCTGACTGCGTTTCTGTGATGGGTGGATCTATCAAACACACTGTTGATTAGGTTTTTGCTAGGTCCCCTCTTTAGCCTATTTAAATGGGATTAAGCCCCATGAGCCATAATGTTCCCATCGCTGAAGACTGTCAATTTCTGAATAGGCAATAGAGAGGAAGACTCTAGCATCTTGTTCCGCATCTTCTTCATCTTTCCTTTGATTCAATAATGGTCCAATAAGGTACACACAATCATAACTCCGATAACTCTGATTTATTGTTATTTGGTATTTTATAATCATATGAATGATACGTCATTTTAGTTTTTTCATTTGGTATCAGAGCCTCATTCATATGATTATAGAATCCATCAAACATGAATTTATTTGTTCGATTGAAAAGAAAATCTTCAAGACATTTGTGCTAAACATCATCCAAGAATTTTCTATTTTCATATATTGTGTATCGTCCAATGATTATTTTTTTTTGTTGCCTTTTTTTTTATTATTGAATCATTATTTGAAGATGCACACCTGTACATCATAATTTTATATATGGTTTATAACCATTGCTATATGAAGTGTGGTATTAGATACTATTAATAGCTTTACATGATATCTGTGTTTTTCTTTCATGAATCTTAAAATAAAAAAAATAAAAAAATCATGAGGACATCAGTCTCGTTCTCTTAATCTCAAGAAAAGAAAACCAAGTGAATGACTGTGATATTGGCCAACATCTTCTACAACAAGCAGTTATTTATTTATTTATTTATTTAATGCAAAGCCGTGTAAGTTTTATTATGGATTGTTACAAATCAGTTTTTTTTTAATGGGTTGTTACAAAGCAGTTTTTTTTAATGCGTGTAATTTTTTATTATGGGTTGTTACAAAATTTGTTTTTGTTACAAGGCAGTATTTTTTATGCAAATTTTAAATCAATTGATATATTACGTGGACCATTTCTTCTTTTGCTATTGATATTTTAAATCTATTTATCTTATAATAAAATTATATTGGTTTAAATCTTCATGCCTTGTTATTTTTAAAAACAAGGGAACTCTAAAAGTGATTGTCCCATTAATCACTTGCAATTATAATTACGGCGGTTCCCTTATAACTGCACCAGTCGGGAGACAATTATAATCACGTATTTATATTGCACATTAAATCAATTGCATAATTATGGTTGATAATAAGTGAAAATTTTCTTGATTGGCAAATGCAATAATTTCAAGAAACACATGTTGGAAAAGCGTTTCATGTTGTTTGAGCATGTTTGGTTTATGAGCTCTTGTTGTTATTTTAATAATTATTATATGTTAATTACCTGCCAAAGGGGTTTTTTTAATATATAATAATAAATTACATGAGAATAAATTTTATTGATGAGAACATGTAATTAAAAAAAATTATTAATAATTACATGTGATGCCGTTATATTGGAATTATGGAGATATATAATTTATAAAATTTATCTGCCCAAAGGAGATAAATTTTAGACAATAATATATGATTCTCTCCATTATATATATGTGATTGTTGGGTCTATATGGCTTATGATATTGAGTTTGGTTTTAGATATTTTATTTTCTGTGGTGTTTTTCCTTAGATGGGGGCCTGTGCATTAAAGCAATCAAATTATGATTTTTTTTTTTGTAAAGGTTTCTCTAGTGGGGGTCAAAGACCTCAGTGATGGTGTGTATTTCTATGTGAGGCACATGGCTATGTATGAAATAGTTTAATAATTTCATGCAATTTCTCAAACTTTTGTTTGCCTGTTAGCGTGAAACTAGTTTATTGGGTTCACTTTTGAAATTGGGTTCCAAGACATCTTGATTAGTGCGAAAAGTGCTTTGCTAATCAATAATTCCACATTTGGAATTGTCATGAGATTATGTTACTGAATTTTTATAAATTTATTGATATTGCTGATTATTATTAGACTTAATATTGAATCTATTTGTTTTCATATAGTGCACCTTGAGCATCTTTACTGTGCATTTCAAATGAAGTTTAAACTTTGTAAAGACTGGTGTGTTATTTGGATTCTTTCTTGGCAATTTAAAAAAAAAATTTGTTATGTAAAAGAAGAATCCTAAATTTATATATCTTTTTAAATAAATCATGTATTGGCATTTCACTACCTTTCAAGCACAATCTAATGTACTATATTTTCTTTTAATTTAAAACTTTTGAATTGTTTTGTGAAGCGTGATGTTTGGTTTCATTGAAATTGGCATTTTCCGATAATTTAGAAATTGATTGTCACTTACTGCTTCACATTTTCAATGATTTTATGGTGTTATTATGCTATATATGTTTTGAGAAATCAAATAATATCTGTAAGTCACATTTTGATTCATGTGAAATGTGTGGTTTTTTATTTTTATTTGGTTTAGTTATTTCCTGACAAAGCATTTACACATTTGGAATGGTGTATTTCAAATTTCTGAGTTCTTTATTGTTATTCTCAATTATAATGTTATGATATCACTGTTACATGAATTGTTTACTGCTGATGATTAATTTTATGTATATTGATATGTTGGTGTAGTGAACAGTGTTTTACCATTGCATATTTCGTTGCTTTATATTTTTGTGAAGTGTTTCATGTTATTAGAAACACATTTTATGAAGTGTTTCATGTTGTTAGAAACATATGTTGTGAAGTGTTTCATATTGATCGAAACACAAGTTGTGAAGTGTTTTGTGTTTTTGGGCATTTTTGCATATCTATTATTTTGAATTATTATATATAATTACCTGTCCAAAGGGGTTGTTATATATTGGAAAGTTGCATGAAGAAACTATTGACGAGATTACATGATTTAAAAGTATTTATCTACTCGAAGGGGATAAATTATTTTTAAATTATATGTGGAATTATGGAGAAATATGTATAATTTAAAAATTTGTCTGCCCAAAGGGGATGGATTTTTATAATTATATGTAAGTCTTCTTGTTGTTTAGATCTTCATGTGATGGAAAATATTGGTATATTATATTCCCTGCCCAAAGGGGGTTTAGATATATAAATTATTTTGTTGTTGTCCAAATTTATTAGTCATGAAAATTTATTTGTAAATTTGAAGAATGCTTTTGGTTATTTCATACAATTTCCTGCCCAAAGGGGGTTGTTGTGTGTTTTAATTAGAAACTTGTCTATAATAAAATTATTGGAGGTGCATTGGTCTAGGTGATCTGTCTGCCCAAAGGGGATAGTTCTCTGAAACCAGTGTATGCTCGTTGATTTATTTGTCTGAGGCTTTGTCCTTAGTTTAAACCTTGGTATGTGCATTGTGTCCAAAGGGGATGTATTGTTTTGTTGGCCTCGTTGTAATGACTTGCTTTGTTAAAAGCTATATTTTGCCTTATAGTTTATTTTAATGCATTTGTTTTATCTTAGCAATGAATCTTTTGTTAATTCCTTTAAATTAATTTAAATATATTTGACTAATTCATCTACATGAAAGTAAGTTGGAGTAAATATAATTTCTTAGTACTTTATGTAGATGACCTATGTAGCACCGACACCGACACCGACACGCGACACGTGACACGACACGACTCGACTCTCCGACACGCCAATCTTAAAAAATTAAAGATTTCGACACGTTAGGACACGTTTTAATATTAAATAATATTTTTAATTTATAAAGTGTATATTTCATTTAATATTCAATGAATTAACAAAAAAATTAAACTAAACTAATACTTGAATCCATTTTAAAAAAAATAGCACAATCCACAAGGTTCAGTCCCAAACATACATCAAATTATCAGATATTAAAAAAAAAAATAGCACAAGCCAGTTACAAGATTCACGATTCAGTCTCAAACATACATCAAATTTTCTTGATTAAAAAAAATAAAGATAACAATATAACTCATTAACACAAGCCACACAGTCAAACACCTAAAAGAAATATATCAAATAAATAAATGGTATTAAAAAAACCTAAAAAGAGCACAAGGTTCACTAAAAGAAATATCAAATATATCAAAGAAATAATAAATGGTATTATAACGTGTCTCAGCACAAGGCCACACAAGGTTCACAAGCCAACAGCTGCAGAAGGTTCTCGTTCTCTACATAAATGGGATTTTTTATTTATAAAAAAACCTAAAAAGCAAAAACCTAAGCAATTAAAAAAGGAGCAAAAAGCAGTGGCACTTACCTTTTCTGTGTGCGAGTGCGACAGCGGCGGAGACGGTGAGAAGAGAAGGAGACCCAACGGTGGCTGAGATGGAGACGAACCGGCAACATGAACGACATTGAGGAGATGCTAACGGCGCGAACGAACGGGAACGGTGATGCGAACGATAGTAACAACCAAAGTGAAGGATCGAGACGGCTATCAATGGTTGTCGGAGACGCGAGAGTGAAGGATCGAGAGACGGCAGTGAACGAGAGTGAAGGTTCGAGAAGGGAGAAACAAAACAAGCAGTCAAGCACTGTGCGCAACAACGGAGACACCGTGTCGGAGCGTGTCCGTACGTGTCGCCGTGTCGGATCGTTTCCGACGCGATTCGCGGTGCTTTTTCACGTGTCCGTGCTTCATAGTAGATGACATTTTATTTTTCATTAAGATTTTGAATGTTTTAGATTCTTTCGATTCCCTTGATTAGTGGGAGTTATATTCAGTTTGCATAGAGGCTTACTTTTGAATGTTTTAGATTCTTTCGATTCCCTTGATTAGTGGGAGTTATATTCAGTTTGCATAAAGGCTTACTTTTGAATATTTTATATTCTTTCGATTCCTTTGATCAGTGGGAGTTATATTCAGTTTGTTTTTCGAGTCACTTTTGTATGCAAACTGATAATTATTTGTGACTTCTGTTTGTATTTTGTTGATGATCATTATTATTTTTCTCCTGTCGATTGAGAAATTTATGTATAAAATAATATCTTTAAGCATGTCGTGAGCTTAAAGATATCTAGATGTCACAAATTTTGAGATCTCATGTTGTATTGTGACATGTTGGTTTATTTAACCTGAGCAATTTCATGTCGTTTGGAAATTGCGTTTATTCAATTTCATGTTGTCAAGAAATTGGATTGAAAAGACAATTTCATGTT
>PYAF01004537.1:912833-925386 GCA_007407185.1 Glycine tomentella | reverse complement strand
TTAAAGATATCTAGATGTCACAAATTTTGAGATCTCATGTTGTATTGTGACATGTTGGTTTATTTAACCTGAGCAATTTCATGTCGTTTGGAAATTGCGTTTATTCAATTTCATGTTGTCAAGAAATTGGATTGAAAAGACAATTTCATGTTGTTTAGAAATTGTGGTGATGTAATTTCATTTTGTTGAGAAATTGCATTTGAAAAAGTGTAATTTCATGTTGTTTGGAAATTGCACTAATGTAATTTCATGTTGTTGAGAAATTACATTGAGGACCGATAAGAATTAGTGTGTTACATTGTTGATCACTTTTTGACACTAATTCTTACTACACTACTAGGCTCATGTTTATGAAGATGTAATACTCATTGTATGTGAGTATGGAAGGTCATATGCTATGATATTTTCGGTATATTGATCGTCATGTTCCTATGATGGGGTTATATTGGATTGAATCGGTTTTTGAGATGCTGGAATTGGAATATTGTTTTTCGAAATTGTGGTCACGTAAGATGAATTTTTAGTTATTAACCCGATGAGTCATTTTTGAAATTAAATGATTTTTAAAATAATATTAAATTAATTAATATAGCCCAAGTGGGAGAATGTTAGAAATTTTCCTTTATGTGGGCAACATTAATTAATTGGTTTTGTATTTTACATTAATTGGGTTAATGGATATTCCAATTTTTATTATTTGGTTGGTCCATTGTGATCATGTTGAGTTGGGCTTATAGTATCTTTTGGTATTAGGCCTAGTTGGGCAGCAGTGTAGGCATTAGTGTCTGACTGCGCTTCTGTGATGGGTGGATCCATCAGACACACTGTTGATTAGGTTTTTGCTAGGTCCCCTCTCTAGTCTATTTAAATGGGATTAAGCCCCATGAGCCATAATGTTCCCATCGCTGAAGGCTGCCAATTTCTGAATAGGCAATAGAGAGGAAGACTCTAGCATCTTGTTCCCGCATCTTCTTCATCTTTCCTTTGATTCAATAATGGTCCAATAAGATACACACAATCATAACTCCGATAACTCTGATTTATTGTTATTTGGTATTTTATAATCATATGAATGATACGTCATTTTAGTTTTTTCAATATTTTCTCCAAACACATCCAAGTGTAACTTTTAACAATTTCATTTTTGTCTTTGATTTTATCATCATTCTTTAACAATTGTTGCACATTTCTTCATGTTTTTTTCTTGTAACTTTGATTGTTTCTATAACATTACTTTTATGAATTCGCACGATAGATAACTACTATAATTTATTTGTCATATAGAAAATAACATTAACATTATTTGTGAGAAAGAATTAAAAATAAGTTTTTTTTTTAAAGTATAGAGCCTAAATTAAATAATATGAAATTACATAAAAAAAATAAAATTTAATCAAAGTTTAGTAACTAAAAGCATATTTTTTTCATTTTTTAATTGGTAGTTTTTCATTATATACATAGATCTTGAAATTAAACTTTTTAATCACATAATTAAAAAGAAAATAGCTATCTCCCAATTATATCATGTCATTATAGTTGTAATCATGATTGATGAATTGGACAAATAGCCTCACTAAGATGATTTCTACAATTCATAGAATCACATAGTTTTTTTTAATTTGGTGAAGTTCAAAGAGGCATTAATTAACACTCTGACCACCATATACTGACAGAACAAAGTTTTATTTTTATTTTTGTTTTCCCTATTTGGTTGTGACAGATCGAATCAACATATAATAATCCAATAAAAGATTAAGATATATAGTAGCAGCAAACTTTTAGGGAAACCAATTGATTAAGTTAATGATAAAGAGATTAGGATCATTTAATTATTAAAATAATCTTTTAGGACTAGATTGAAACTTGAAGTTATTCCTCTCCTTACATTTCATATTGTTTGATTTATATGGTTAATTGTCTGCTGGGACCATAAAGATAAGTGAAAAAGAACTATACAATGTTTCATAATTTAAACAAACTAATTTAATTTAGGAAAATGATGCATTGACATATCATATTAATAGATGCTAAAAGAAAAACTAAGGTAATTATGATAAATAATGTGATATGTCATAATAAATAAATAAAAGAGATAAAGAAAATAAAAATGTAATCCTTGTTAGAGTATTTTTATTGATTGGTCATGTCATATAGGCCCGAGTCGGACATCCAATTGGTTCGATTTGAATTATCCAGAGGATATCTTATCTATCTATATCTATATAGATAGATATTCTATAAAAAAAAGGACTAATTAAACCTATTTCTCGATTCAATAGAAGCCCAAAGAGGTGAATTTAATAGGGTCCTAAATAATGAGAGATATGTAAAAAACAGGTCCGATTACGCCTATTCCTAATCCTAAATAGAATGGAACAACGCAGGGATCTATATGTAAACATAGTATCTATTTAGATACGCTCGAATGACCCCTTCTTATAATGAGAATGTATATAACCCCATTTCGGTCGGGTCCGGTATGGAATGAACTTATAATCATGGAATTGACTCGATCATCAGATTTTCGATTATAAGTTCATAACCCTAGCCCATTCCCATTTTGGGCGGAGCAGATCTACTAATTCTTTGATTCCAGTTAGTAAGGTAAGAGTTGAACTAAGAAATAGATTCTAGAAGCTAAAAAAGGGTATCCTGAGCAATTTCAATAATAGGGTTCATTGATATTCCTGGTATAGTAGATGCTATCACACATACAATCATACTTAATTCGATGGAATTGTTTGATCTTAAAGGGGGCCTTCAATAATTTCGCACGTAAGGAGTTATTTCTTGGTTTCGTTCAGTTTTGTGACGTTTCGGATTGGCTGTCTTGTGTTTCTAATAAGTTGTTTCATAGTTGGTATAGTAAGTCGTAATATATATATAATGAGCAGGTTTAGATCTATCCTAACCGTGAATTACTTAGATTCTATATTACTTATATTCTATTAATATATTAACTAATAGAAATATTATATTAAAATTAAAGTAAGAAGATTAAAAAAATGAAATTTCAAATCCTGTATTTTTTTAGAATAATCCTTGCCACTGATTTTTTATTCAACGGCTACAAGATCTACAATTCCGTGATACTAGTATAAAGTATTAACAAAGTATTTACATTTTACATTGTGAGTGTGTTCGTATATTATTACTGTTCAATTTATTTTAGGATCGAATTGTAAAACTCCAATTTGTCAGCACGCTACTTGATATACAGAGTTTTTCGTGAAAAATAACATGTCTAAACTGAAAATGATAGTAGCCAAAACAGTGAAACAATACGTTCTATAAGTAAAAATAGTGATGTATTGTGAAATGGAAATTATTATACTAAAAGTTAATACAAGTCACATCAGACAAAACCATCACAAATTTCTTGCAAAATTTAGACGAGTGATTGAGAATTTTTAAGTACACAAAGGAATGAATTATGTTAATAGTTTTTTTTTTTTTTTTTTTTTTTTTTACAGAAGCTTCATATGTTAAAAAACAAAGTGATTGAGTTTCTTTCCTTGTATATGAAAGTGCATGCATCCCATTTAAAATAAATGATTAATTACTTTTGGGATAAATTTATTTTGAAGATAAAATAGAGTTTAATTTTTATAAATTGTGAGTGTAAATAAAATTACTTTATCATCCACTAAAAATATGATAAGTATAATTCAAAGATAATTATTATTAAAGTTGTCAAATTTAATATACACGATAATTTATAATTTGATAATAATATAAAAATTATTTATACTAACAGTAAATATACAATTTACCCTAAAATAAATGTGTGGGATAATGACTGAGGCAAGGCTAACCAGTATATCATCAAAGGGAAAATAAATTGGAAAAGTAGTAATAATTAATATTCAAATGGAGAAAATAAAAAATAAAATATATTCACTCTTTTTCATTATAACTGTTGTCTTATATTATTTTATATATATATATATATATTAAAAAACTAATAAATAAATAATAAATGGATGAAAGAGAATATCAGTTTTACAAAATTAATCATATAACTATGAATTATTTTTAATTTTTAGTTAATATTATTAATATTATAAGGGATGTAAGTGTAAAAAAAATTATGAATAGTATATTAAAAATTTAAAATAATAATTATTTTAAGATAACTATTTTTTTACACGAACGATCATGATGGACGGAGGGAGAAGTTGATTTGGCAGAACTCATTATGCTTGTCAATATGAAAACTGAAGAGTCTTCTGAGACATCAATGCACGTATCCAGGTGACAAGAAGCAAAATTTGTTTATTTGCTTCTTCTTGTACTCATCATTGAAATGGATTCTCACAATTCGTTTTCCTTGGTCTATTTTCTTACCCTCATTTGCCATCAATGCCAATTTGACCACCTTATGAGTGGTTTAGTACCATACCAACTGTCTCTCTAGTATTGGCTTGTTTAAGACTTCTTCTAATAAAGGGAAAAGATGTCCTTTTGCTGAAAGAGAATTTCAATGACAAGCTTGAACATGTCATCTGGGGAAGGTTGCATTTGAATTTTGAAGTACTACTTTGTTCTAAATCAAGCATGAGAAATATAAATAAATAAAAAACAATAAAAGAAGGACATAAAAAAAAAAACTGAGTTTTAGCCACCAAATGTGATATTCTATGTTACCCCATACTGCTTGTTTGAAAAAGAGGAAAGTTAAAAAAAATGAAAACAATTCCTTCTTATAAAATAGCATAGCTCAAGCAAGGTGTCCGTGTAAGAATCATCTAATTTTTATGGGCCATGGTCACCTACATAACCTTGGATCATCACGATTATTTGATTGAAAACTGAAATATCAAGCATAGATGGATGAATCAAAACCAAGGATTTCTTTTGATTTTGTTTCCCTTCAAGATGCTCTCAAATTTTCAATGATCACGATGTTTTAGTCGGTGTTAACACTTTGGAATCATGAGTACAAAAAAGTAACATATTATTATCCTAATTTAGAATACAGCCTGGACTTGATTTATCTTCACTAATAAATAAATAATAGGTAGATAATAATCTTATTCAATTACATGGTATATCCAAATTTAGGAAGAAAAGAAAATGCTTCTTTAGTTGTTGCCAGATGTGCACTGATTCTAATTCAAATGTTAACTTTGGTATAATTTCAAACAGTTAATTAAATTTTCCTTTTAAAATTCCGTGCCATATATATTGAACACTCATGTCAAACATGACCGACATCTCGAATTTTAACAAGATTTTAAGTTTTTAAAAACTATGACATATTTATTCATGTGACATCCCTCGTGTATATTTGAAAATCTATGCTTGAATTCCAAGAAGAAAATACTAAAAGGAAATATGAGGTTTTAGGCTTTTCCCTTGCAATGAATTAGAATGGTAAGTAACATTGCTGTCTCTATGTTGATATGCTTAATGCTTACCCGTGAAAGCCTACTTTGGACTTTAATGTGACCAAAAAAGATGTCTCTCAAGTCTCAAAATAGTCATGAATCACGAGGCCAAGTTTCAACTGAATCGCAAAATGCTCGAGATTTTTATTAAATGCTCGAGATTTTTATTAAGATTTTCAACTGAATCGCAAAATCACGTGATCTTAGAGGCATGACTATCCAAAACAAAACAAAAACTAAGACGGCCCTTACCAATACACATAATGGACCCAAAAAAAGGTGGTGGAAAAAGCTAAACAAATTAAAAAGTAAAGTTTATATTCATAGTTCATATCATTGAAAACGGAAAAATTCACCAAATATCATCATGGTATAGGCATGAAATATGTTAAGATTTTAAGATAAGCACCGAGGCCTATGAACACCACAAGTTTTCTTGGTCACGAGACGCATATGCTGTTAGATATTCTGCCATAAGGAGTCAACTTGGCAATCCAACATTATTTCCTTGCCTTGGGGGTCAAAATCCCACAATCAGTTTTATCCAATACATTGAAATCAAGTTAATTAATTAGCTGACTTTTTTTGTTTCCAACTAGACACAATAATGTCGTAATTAACGTAATGAATGCTTAGTAATACAGAAGGGCACACTAGAGATGCATTCTCATCCATGAAAACTGGTCCAATTTGAACAAGATATTTGGGAAACATTTGCAAGTTGAAACTGCCAACTAGCATTGACAAAAAAAGATTGCTCTCACTGCCAATTACAGCTAAATGAAACAGTTACACTTAACCATTGCTATACATGTAATTGACTCTTTGATATGGTAACTCAAATACAACGAGAGTAACATTGGTTTCTGTTGACTTGCACTATATTTCGACTGTGGAAAATGTAAGTATACCAAAAAAGGGTGAGACAGAAGGCCAAAAAACTAGTATCATAGTAATGATAACTTTGCCCCTTATATAAATGGATTGTAACGACGCTTCTTCTGTGGCGTTGAATGTGCCTGTGCTTTGATGCCATATGTTTTCAACTGAAAATTTTCAAAAGCCTCTGAAATTGCCTCCACCTATAGGATTGCACAAAGCAAAAGTGAATCCAACCTGAATGTGTAACGCAATCAAGTTCAAACTTGCATAGGATTTAATAATCAATTCCACTAACCAGTTCTGGCTTTTTGGCGTACACCTTAACTATCATATCTTGGTAAGATGTAGGTAGCAAGTGGCTTATGCGGTCATCAGGTATTGTAAATTTCTCATCACTTTCGTAATCCTGAATACATGATTGAACCAGTAAATGTAATACAGCTAGCGATAATTTAATTCCAAAACACTTTAAACTAGAACTAATTAGCTTGGAAACCATCAAACTGCACGAGCAAGAGGGATTACAAGTCCAAAAAGAAAGCATAATCACAAATACAATATAGACACTGGCAAAACCAATTAAAATCGAAGATTATTGATGAAATATCTTGATAAAAGATACTTAGGAAGGTTCATCGATGTACCTTGAAAAAGTGGATGCTGCCACAGAAACATGCACCAGAAGAGAGAAAAATAATACATTAGGATATGATATTAAGAAGTTAAAACAAACAGAAGGTCTATATTCAGCATGCATGATTATTCTTCGCTGAATACCTTTCCAGAGGATTATGCTTTCCACGAGTCAAATCAATTTTGACATTACAAATGGCTACATCCTCCTCTTTCAGTGTAACTTCACCACTCTTCTGTCAAATGATTTTACATATAAAATAATGGAATTCCTCATTGAAGAGCAAGAATCATAAGTATACTACATGCAAATGAGAAGGTTTAACAAGATCGAAGACCTGAGAACAAACAATATCTTGAGCAGTGACCTTCTTATAATTGTCCAGCATATCCTTTGGTACAGGATACTCATTACAAAACTGCAAAACAAAAGAGAAACTTCCTGAGCTTCAGCAAGACTAGACAATTATAATTGAATCGATACAAAAATGTTAATCACACAAGCATTTTAGGGTAATGTAAATTTAAATACAGCCACACAAAAGTTTGCGTGGAATTAGTGGCGAACAAAAGCTTGAGAAAATATAACTAAATAATTAGGTAATTGCAGCATGTAACCAATAATCACAGTAAAACAATAGGTTCATACATGCCTGATACAAATTCCTCCTCCGAATGCGCAGGATCAACTCCCTGGCCTCCTTTAGTTCTTGATTTGGAGTTGTCTCAATAGTTTTAATTATTGTGTCATCCAGCTGCATTTTTAAGTAAATTGTTTTTTTATGACTCAAAAGAACATTGTAAAAATGCTTTTAATACAAGTTTATTTGTAAGAAGCCCTCATAACCTTCCAGTACTCAGAAGGATTATGTATGTTAGACGAAATCCCCAAATAACTATTAGCGTGAACAAGTGCATCAACCACCATAAGCTCTATTGACTGGAAACATCAAGATGGGATTAGAAACCTTAAAAGCCAAGAAGGGTAAGTTTATGGATGTCAAATACATGGGAAAAGGAAATAAAACAAAAGGCAGGGATCTACCTAAATGAACAAATAAAATGATCCTCCTAATAAAATAACTACTTCATACCTTCACTTTTGGATGCGTATAAACTGTTCTATAAAGATCAGCACGGGTAGCAAACATTTTGTGGATGGTGAGGTCTAGCAAATTGCACAGCCAAAAGCAAGGGACAATTAGAAACACTATTGAATTAGAAAAACAGAAAGGTATTATGAAAAAAATGTTTGAGATATGACACTAACAGTCCTTAGCACGATAACAAATCTCATCATCCAAAACCCGCATTGTCTCCAATAACCTGTTGTAGGTAAATAACAATTTAAGATGTTAGGAGTGATATATAACCTTTATTTAAGTTTACTTTCTAGCTAATAAAAATTATCAAACCACTGAAAGAAACAAGTTATTTTAAAGAAATTCGTGAAACCTTTGAAATTCAAAGTTGCATCCTAGACCACAAGCTCGACAGTCACGGAGAAGATAATCAAATCTGCAAATCAATAGTTTCCACAAAAGCGTTACAATATAGCAAAGTCAAATGCTCAGATACCCAAAGAATACATGAAACAGAGTATATACAAAATAATTATAAACAAGATTTGAGTGTTAAATTTTATCAAACTTACTTGTCAACATCAATTCCATTTCGGCCATTTGCAACAATATCATACAAGAAACTTTTCTCACTTGAGCTCTAAACCAACACAGGGAAAAAAATAAAAGAAAGAGGAGACGTTGGTAACAAATATCTTTGGTAAGAACAAAATCATCCATCAAAACTAACAATAAATACACCTTGAGAATAGAAAATATAAAATAGAATAAATTAAAAACATTACCCTTGGAGGAGCATATTCAGAGCTTGCCAGTATCATCTCCTGCCAACATTAACCACCCATTAGGATGAAGATGCAAACCTTTTTCAACTTTCCATTTATCTGAGAGATACAGTATGCTTCTTATGCAGAATAAGTGAACAACTATATTTCTATGTGAACATAAGGCCGCTTAATTGCTCTTTCAACTTAGTTGGGATATCCACACACAGGAAGAGGAGATGGGAAAATGGAAGCTAGACAACCTTCTAAACCTGTTTTGAAGATGTCCGGGCCAAACCTTGAACACACATTTCCTACTGAAGACTACCATTGAACAAAGAACTACTATTTGTTATCTGCACATTTATTGCATTTTATGTATATTATGTTTCAAAGAAGTTCAGTGTTTCAAAGCTAGAAACAAAGTCATTTCAACATCGACTAAGCACCTAATCTATTATACTGAGAACTTTGTCAATTAATTTATCTAAGAGTTCATGAAGATACTGGTCAAGAAGTGATGCTCAGAATCTGAAGACACTTAATCTAATGCAGGAAAAATATAACGGTAAATACTAGCTTTACCTTGACTCTTCTTATCATTTGGGGGTCAACATCAATATGGTGTTCATCAACAATATAATCAACCATATCCACTGACATTTGTTCATGTGACCTACAACATACAAAATATGACACATACTAAATGAATTATGATGACAATATAAATTTAAGACAAATCAGATAAAACTTAAATATCTTATTAAGGATTTTACAAATGCAAACAGAAGAACAACTTTTCTCTAAACATTATGAGAGAAAAATACAGAGAAAAATGAAATAAATTACATCATTAAATGCAAGAATATATAAAAATGATAAAAATAAGATTACCAATCAGAACCACTGATAACTTGGGGAAGAAACTCGCGCTCAAACAAGTGGCTGAAAGGGCCATGTCCCACATCATGCAGAAGTCCTACAGAAATGATGGCATCCATGGTAAAATATATATATATATATTGGATTAAAATCATCAGCAGTTCTAACTTCTAAGAAACATAAGATACCTGCAAGTTTCACTGTTTGAATATCAAATCTATCGATACCTAGCTCCAAGCCCTGCAAGATCACAAGCATAAATTAGCATCCTGTCAAAAAGACTTTTACCTTTAGAAGGGTAAAATATTTAACAAAATGTTATACTTGATAAGTTTTAAGCTTTTCCACACATTGACCGGCAAGCCAATACACGCCAAGAGAATGCTCAAATCTGGAATGCACAGCACCTGGATAAACCATGTTCGTAAAACCTGAAACATAAAACAAATTGATTTATTGGAGAGATCATACATACTGAATATTCAAAAGGGGATATCAAGTCATGCATGCATCAATGACATGACAGTGTTTGAAGCAGTTTTAAATATCACCATTTACACCAACAGTCTTCCTCATACAGGTTACATGAAGATGACGGAAACTACTTTGTAATTAAAAAAATAAACTTCGTATCTTCTGAGAGACCTAACGAATATTTCACATGATCCTTGTCATATTCCATTGCATCACAGGTGAGTTTTTATTGATAGAGATAGATTTATTAGTGCCAGTAGTTAGCAGGGAATCAAACAGTGGACCTCCTTGTGTTAGTTATGTCATAGCATAAATGCATAAAAAAGTATTTTTTAAAGTTTCCATAAAACTCATTAGGTGCTTTCCTCTTAGGCTCTTAGTAACATAATAGTGAAAATTCAGAAATATCTTTTCTTCTTTCATGGAACTATTAATGTACTATAAACTAGCATATAATAATTGCAAAAAAAAAAAAAAAAAAAAAAACCCACACACACATACACTAACAATTTCACATCATGAAGCAAAATTTGTGTAACAATAATGTTGTTGAAAAGCAAAAACAGTTTCACTCTTACCAAATTGTGAAGCTATACTCTTGAACATAGTGTCATTTCAATATCAAAACTAAGCTATAATGCAAGTATAAATGAACTTCCAAAACTCTATTTTACTATATACATGCATGGTACTCTTTTCCTGTAAGTAAAACTCATTAAAAGTACACAAGACTTTTCATGACACACGCATGAAAAATGAGTAATGATGACAAATAAAAGCATCTTCTTTTGGTATATTTTAAATTGAACTTAAGACAAGATCTCGGCATACTTTGTAGAATATATTTGAAACCCCAAAGCAGCAAATCAACTTTCCCATGAAATTCCCCAGCTAGCAAAATAACATAAATACTACAACAGTCGAACCTAGTAATTAGTAGTTTATTTACTCCATTTTATGTATTAACCTGATTTCAACCACTACAAAACAAACAGGCATGCCAGGGAAATGTTCAAAAAAAAAAAAAAAAAAAGTTCCACTATTGGTTTTAAAAAAATGGACCACATCTAAAATTTTGGCCACAATGTCAATGTCTTTTGACTCACCACAACCGCAATTGCAGCCACATGAACCACATTTGCCTATAATGTCCCGTAACATAAAGGATCGCAACAAAACTGCAACTGAGATGACTACAACTGAAAATCTTGGTCCACTCTCTAACCTAAGTTCCTTCATAAGATGCATAAATTCCAAGCATAAATTCCAACCATTTACAAAAAACAATTCAAGCATCTAAAAGCAAACAAATCATTTTAAAGTTCATAGGGAAAATAAAAATGCAAAATGCCATGAAACATAGCCTAGAACAAGTAATTATGCAATGCAAATGTATTTAATTTCAAAGTAGCTTCTAAACCACTTTCTCTTATTAATTGGATTCAAGAAACGTGGAATTAACTCACCTAGTTGTTTCAACTCGCGAAGCCTGCAATAAAAAAAAAAAAAAAAAAAAAAAAAAAAAAAAAAAAAAAAAAAAAAAAAAAAAAAAAAAAAAAAAAAAAAAAAAAAAAAAAAAAAAAAAAAAAAAAAAAAAAAAAAAAAAAAAAAAAAAAAAAAAAAAAACACACACACACACACAATTAACAAATAACCAAACAGAACAAGATACAGAAAAAACAAAAAGTTCCAAACGTGCCTCTGAAACTGCTCAGTGTCAATGAACTTCAAACTGAGCTGCAAAACCGAACAATTACAAAAAAACATTAGCATATTCACTTTCTTTGTAGCTAAAAGAGAGTAAAATTTGGAAATAATGAAGAAAAAAAAATGAATGGTTGATGAAAAATACGGGATCGAGATAAATGTTGCCATGGACGTTGTCGTGAACGTGCTTGCAGAACCTGGGATCTTGTCCTGAAGCGACGTCGTAGGATGGTGGCAACGAAGCGTCTCCGTTGCAATAGGCACCCATTATCTTTCTTTCTTTGCTATCAACAATACACACAAGCTTCAGGTTCTTCTCAACTCTCTCTACTCTAAAATTTAAATGCCAACCAATATATATATATATATAGTGTGAGAAGAGTAAAGAAATTAAAAAAAAAAAAAACCATATTTGTTCCCAAAAGTGGGACACGGTAATAAATCGGTTTTGAAAGATAAAAAATACAAATGTAATTTCGGACTCTAAATATTTAAATAATACAATAAATTAATTTTATTATTAAATTTATTAGATCATTTTATTATTAAATTATAATATTTAATAATTAATTTGATAATAAATTATAAAATTTAAAAATTAATTTATCATTAAATTATTTATAAAATTAATATGTCACCTTTTTATATTCAATGATTATATTTAAATTTTTATCTTTTAAAAATAAATTTTTCAATATCTCAAAAATAAATTTAATCATTTACTCAAATGAAAAAGATT
>PYAF01004537.1:883175-908890 GCA_007407185.1 Glycine tomentella | reverse complement strand
TACCAATTCATTAAAGCATTAAAGCATTTCACATTACCTACCAAATGTACTACATGGTTTACACAATATGGTTTACACATACCAATTCATTAAAGCATTTCAGTTCATTCATGCAAAAAATTCCTCAGCCTGACTGACTCTTCACATTTAAAAAAATCAAAAATTAACCCAAATACCCATACGGATTGGCAATCCGTAAAGCTTACGAATTGCAAATCCGTAAGGCTTACCATTGCAATCCATCTTACGGATCCATGATCCGTGCAATCCAATGGATACGGATTGCCTATCCGTAAACATGCAGCAGAAAACAACCTACTCCTACTTACGGATCCCTAATCTGTGCATTCCACAGGCCACGGATTATCAATCCGTAAGGTTGCAGGCCAAAATTAAATGCCAAAACTGACTTACCTCAAAGCGCTGGAAAACAGAAACGTCGTCATCGACAGCCACCAACCACCGTCCGCAGCCGGAGAGACCACACTCCCAACTTGGCAATCACCAAAATCGCCGGAAGCACAGAGGAGAAGGAGAAGAAGCGCCGTTCGAATGAATTTGAAAAGGCTGGTGTATAAGAAATTATAAAATGCTTTTGTTTTATTATTTTAAGTAGGGCTATTTCTGGTATTTCACAATTTCCTGCTGGGTGTATAAGCATTTTGACTGGTGTAGGAAGCAAATGCCTCATTATTATTTGCTTGGGCTGCACTAAGGAAACAATTGAGTCCATAGAGCAATTGGGCATACGAATTATCCAATCCGTATTACTTAAAAAAAACTTATGGATTGCTGAATCCGTAAGAACCTTACGGATTCGACAATCCATAATCCGTATGAAGGTTACGGAATTCATAACCTTCAAATTGCGAAAAACATTTTCATCCATACACTGTTCACATATAGTGCATTAGAAATTTATATAGTGTATATAATAAAACCCTTTATTTGTTATATTAGTCTAGACCAGCTTAGTTTAGGTCCATTTTATTTTTCTTCCGCTAATAAAGTGTTTGAAATGTTAACAATAATCACTTTAACACTTTTTTTAAGAATTTGTTGAAATTTATTGGTTTTTTTTTAGGTTTTATTTTCTCTCTCCCATAATTTATATTATATTAGAAGAAAAATCTATTAAAATTAATAAATTTTAATCAATTTAATCTTGGTGGGAAAATGTAACAGAGAATGCAATTAGCATTCCTCGTAAAGTGGTTATCATCTTTCTGTCTTAGTTAAAATGTTTTAAAGATTAAACTGGAGTTGTCACATGAGATAATTAATCATATGATTTATATGACACTATGATGAAGTGGATAACATATATAAACGAGAGAGGCTAAGAACCACAAACTGAACCAGCTTCAGTTGCAAAAACATGGTGGTTTTAAAGTCCACTTCACCACTCTCATCTCTCACTTCCCACTTCTTGAACCTCTCTTCCTCCTACTCCAAATTCACGTCCCCACAACACTCTCTCCGCCACCACCACCATGCTCACCCTACCACCACGAGACTCACTTCAAGCGTTGCACAGTTCACTATTAAAGCCTACATGGAGAACCCCAACACGTTAGGCAGTTTCGCCAACAGGGTCATTGGTGCACTCCCCGTGGTGGGACTCATTGCCAGGATTCTCAGTGATGAAGGTGGCGTTGGAGATGACCTCGTGGATTTTGCTGAGTTCAGAAGGCGCGTTGGAAAGAAGTGCTCCCAAGCTGATTCCTCTGCCTTTTATGAGTTCCAAGATCGACGAGGAAGGGTCAGTAATCATTCATTCATTCATTTGCTTAACACCCTTTAATCAAATTTATGAGCTTCATTGCATGGTCATGTCAAAATTCTATCTTTGTAACCTCAAACTTATATGCAGTTTTAGATGTCTAATGTTTTAATGTTTGTTTTTGCAATCAGAATTAGAATTTCACTTGGACCTATGCTCATGTTTAATGCAGACCTTTATTATGTGGACTATCGAGCAGAAACTTCAATTCTGTTTAGAGAATAACACCAAAGTTACTTAAACAATTGTGTTTATGTTTTTTTTTTTAATTAATTAATCTTGGGTTTTGTGTTTAAACTTAACAAGGTTGATTTCAAGCTCAAAAACTCAATCTCTATGAGTTTAAAATTGATTGAGATGGGTGATGACATGTTTAATTGCGGTCAAACTTCAATTTGAATGTTAATAGGTTGATTTATCTGTGTGTGTTATGCTTTCGCTATTATTTCCATTGTTTTGTGGCAACAGTTGGTTTTGGTGTGCTAAAGGGTAATGAATGTGTGACTTAATGTTGGTGTGTTGTGGATAGGCAGGGGATCCTCTTTATGTTCTGTTATGCTGTTGGCTAGCAGCCATTGGTGCTGGTCTTCTCAAAACCGAGGATATTCTGGAAGGGGTGGCTCGGCTCCGGATCTCCAATGACATTGAATTTGAGGAGCAAAGTTTCATGGCTTTGATGAATGAGTCAAAGGAGGTTGGTTGCTCTCTATATCACTATCTACCATTTAGACTAAATTTGAGTTTATCCATCTTTGAAAGTTATCCAGTTTTAGTATTATGTTGCATTTGAAGGGGAACTGTCATCAGTTTTCATTAAGTGACTGATTCATTCCAAAATATGTTGTCTAAATTTAACTCTATAAACACTAAATACTGTTGTTCATTTACTTGTTGACTTAAGGAAGTTACAGAAAATAATTAGATTCAAAGCTTTACATAAGGCTTATCTATCATTGTTCTCTTGTTTGGGGAATCATTCAACTTGTGTTACATTTCCAAAGATAACGTTTTCTCTTGCCTAAATCTAAATGATCCTCTCTCTGAAGACAGTTATCTATCACAGCAGCTTACTGCAATGGCAAAAAACTTTGCTAATACCCTCATGTGTCATTCTCCCAGATATATTTTCATTCATTTTGTATTGAGAGAAGTGATACATGTTATCAAGTGGATAGAATAGGAAAAACAATTCCAAGATATAGGGATGATATTCTTGCTGTGTGTCACTATTGCTCCACCTTTCTACGCTTGGTGCTTTGATTATACTGAAACTAAGTTTTATCTATATGACACTACCCTAGTACCCTAACAACTCAAAAAAATTATGTTCAACACTGTAGAGACGGGCAAGGCAAAACGCTGATCCTCCTGCTGTCCCAATGGAGATTCGAGCTGAGAAGGCTCTTGATGCTATCTATGTGTGTTGCTTTGGAAAGGACTCCATAGAGGAAGAAGACGAGAGACTGCTGACTGCAATACTTAGCGCTGTTTTCCCGTCAGTTCAGCGCAAAGAGATCCGGCGCCTTGTCAAAGACAAGGCAGAGAAAGTAGCAGCAGGAGTTGATGAGGAATATGTTTCAGAACTCAAGCCTCTATCGAAAGAAGCTGTGGAAATACAAATGAAAGACCTTCAGTTCCTTCAACAAAATAGTGAGACTTAACTAGGTGAAGCCTGTGGTTTCCACTGCATAGTGATGCATTGAATGAAATTATATTTTGCAAACTAAAGTTGCTTTAGTCTTTAGGCTACTCACAGAAAAAAAGACAGTCATCTTATATCATACTCTATTATTTTTCAGATACATATTGAAATGTGGGGTCATGACATTTTTGAAAATGCCGAAATTCCATGTAATTACTGTTAGCAGTATAAATGGACAAGGTAGTAAATCATGTCTCTAATGCATTTTTTATTTATTTAAACTCTTGAAGTGATCTAGTTCTTTCCTTCATCTCCACTCTTGAAATGAAGACCCAATTGTTTCACCTCAGGAAAAAAGAGCCTTATTGTATCAATGTATTGCGCTAAGTATGCAGCTAAAAAGCCTCTTATTGGAGATCATTAAGTTGAAAAAATAGCAAAACTAGGAATGGCAAAATGGGTTTGGTCCGATAGGTCAGCCCGTTTAGCCCGCCAAAAAAGATGGGCCGGGCTGAAAATTTTAACCCATTTAAAGAAACGGGCCGGGCCAACCCGGTCCACAAAAGGTAGGCCAAAGGCGGGCTAGAGAGGGGCCAACCCGACCTGCAAAAAAAGGTGGGTCAGAGGCGGGCCAGAGACTGACCAACCCACTTTTTCTATTTTTTTTTTATTTTTTTAAATTACTTTTTTTGGCTTTTTAAAAAAAAATTAATTTTTTAAATATTTTTGGCAGGCTGGTGGACTGGTCCGCTAGCCCACCTTAAAGTAGGTCGGGCTAGCATTTTCAGTCCATTTTCCAAAAGTGGGCCAGCCCGGCGCGCCCTATTTTTTTGTTGGGTTGGGTCAGCCCGACCCATTTTGAATGGACTGGCCCACTTTGTTATCACTAAGCACAAGATCTAAATTGTTTTTAAATCATATAAGGTGTTTATTGCATAGTTAATTAATGAAAATAAGAAGAAAATTTAATGTCAGTATATAATTTTATACTATTATATGTTTTCAGGTTATATATATATATATAGAGAGAGAGTACAATTCCTTTCCTAAAAAAAAAAAAAGAGTACGACTCCTTATGTAAAAACACTAAAAGATTAATTAAACAACAAATAAACCGTTAAAGATATGAATTATCACTTTCTAAAATATCTCAATTTACCCATCACCAACCACATGATTGGTGTTGTCACCACCTTGACCACCATTGCACTCATCACAATAATTGTTGCCTCCATCACCGTCGTCATCAACTACCACTAGCACCGTCGTCAATCCCACCACCTTTGCTTTCATGACCTTCGTTGTTGTTGCTACCACCACCCTTGCCACTGTTGTAACCATCATCATGATCGTCGTTGCCACCACCACCTGCCATCAATTGTAGTACCACCATCGTCAACCAACACCACCTTTATCGTCACCATCGCCACCTCCACCACCACCATGATTGTCAACGGCGGTGGTGGCGACAACGATGATGATGGTCATGGCGGAGGTGATGGCGGTTGATGATAGTAGTGATGTGTTAACGATAATTGAGATATTTTAGGACATGATTTGTTTGCTGAATCTTTTACAAATTTAATAGTTATAATAGATTTTAATTTGAATTTTTAAATATTCTAATCTCAACCATTTATTGTTTTAATCATGAAAGCTGAAAAAATCAGCTTAATAAATTAGAAGTGTTCAATAAAACAATATGTTGAAGTAGTTTAAAAGTGTAAAATGATAGAAAATAATAAATTATGATTTATTTATTTAAAAAAGGTAACAAGAAAAATGAATAAATATATTGAGGATAAAAGTTGAAGAAAATATAAAAAGTTAGAAGCTAGCATTTTAAAAAAAGCTACCTCAAGTAGCAATTCCAAAAATGATAGAAGCTATTACAAAAAATTTGCTTAATGAATTTTTCAGCTAGTAAAAAAAAAGTAGAAATTAACTTAAATATCGTACCTAAAATAACTATATATATATATATATATATATATGACGTATCATATGAGAATAATTATCTTATGTGAGAATAAGAAAATGATCAATTTGAACCGTTAGATTAAATTGAAAGACCAAAATTTTTTAAAACATTTTAAATTCAAATAAAACTTTATTTAACCATAACTTTTTTGAAAGATTTAACAAAACAGAAAATTAAATATCTTAAAATTTAATTTATCTTATCCTAAAATATCCCAAATGTAACAACCTAAAATTATCCTAGATATTATATTTTTATTTGGGTTAGTTTTTTTTTTTTAATCGTTAGATAATTTGTTTATTTTTAAGCAACTTATAAAAGTAAAAGTTTAGAATTCGTTTAAGTATATATGTGGTAAATTGATTAAACATATGGTAGTTGTTGTTACTTCACCTATCATTACAGTTCGTCGTACATAACCATAGTTACTAAAGACTGATACAAGAAAATGGGTTCTAAATATACATAAACGCGAAAAACATGGTGCGTGGTAAAATATAACAGCTTCTATCTTCATCCCTTATACCACCACCTACTCAGTGCCTCAAGGAAATTGATCATTGTTGCCATCTATAAAAAAAATGAAACAAATCTAGTGAGAAATAAAATTTCTCAATAGGCAAAACTAAACCACCAAACACGTTAGTAAATCATCATAAAATAATTATGCAAACTATATGAATGCATGAAATGAATTTTCCAGGGTACACATGGACTCTACATATCGTATTGTATATAGCTACACCTCGTACTGGATGTAGACGCTGTGATCGTCTTTCGCAAACATGCATGATTTATTCCATGTATGTCACTACATATCGTATTATATGTAGTATCAAATACCGTTTCAAAAATCTCGTACTAGATTTGGAAACATAAATCAACCTATCATCAATCAAGATCCATTCATAATAAAATCTATAGGATATCCGGGATGCCTGTTAGCTTGAGAGGGCAGCCCAGCTCAGCCTGGTCATCATTGAAGCTAGTCTCTATCTGGGATGTATTGATAGCTAGAAAGGGCATCTTGGCGTAGCCCGGTCTTCATGAAGATAGTCTCTATCCGGGATATGTTGATAGCTTGAGAGGATATCCCGACGAAGCCCAGTCTTCAAGAGGCTAGTCTCTAACCGGGATGCCTTGATAGCCTTTTTGCAACCCGGTTTTGTTCGTGATAGGGCAATCCAGCGCAGGTCGGTTTCTTCTATCATCAACAGTCTTGTCTCTATCCGGGATGCCTTGATAGCGAGAGTGCATCCCGGCGTAGGCCGATCTGGTCTTTGAGGACAGCCTGACTCGTCCTCTAGTTAGTAATCTAACTAATAACCACAATTTATTTTTCAAATAATTTCTAATTCCTTTAAACCTTCACAAGAAAATTATAACCTAGCATGCATCTTAATTTCCTTTCACCTACCACCTTACTACTTCATCCTTAAATTTAATCACTCAAGTATTTGAACCATTTGTTTACATACCATTCAACTTCTACTTCTAAAAATTAATACAAAATAGTCCCATACTAAAAATATGAACAAACAACCCAAAGATCATCAAATCACTTCCAAAAACATCAAATGTGATTCCAAATATCACTAATATTTCAACCTATAAATCATCACCTATCCTATGGTTTAACTCAACATTTCCACATCATAAAATAACTTCAAATAACATGAATTTCCAACTTAAATAATAACCATAAATCTGCTCAATTAAGCATATAGGTTAATCCAAACAAATGCTTAACTAGAGATTGAAGCCTAGCCTACCTCAAGTGAGTTTTGATTCTTGAAGAGGAATGGAGCATAGCTGTCTTCCTTGGGAAAATCCTCTAAGAATGTCTTGAAAAAGAAAATGGCTGATAGGTGAAGTGGTAGAAGATGTCACGGTTTTGAGCAAGCAAAAGAGGTAAAAAGGAAAAACTTGTCAAGAAGCAAATAAGTAACCATGGAGTGTATTTTGGCTAGCCAGCTACACGTGCAATTTTTTTCATATCCCTAGCTATTTATACTTCTTCAATCAGTTGGGTTTTAAGTGATTTAGTTGAGTTATAAATGAATTAGGATTTAGTTTAGTTAGAATTTAACTAAATCATCATTACCTTGGAAGATATTTAACCTTAACCCTTATTTTGACTTTGATTCTTTTGGTCAAGATTCTTTTAATCATGGGATTTTGGGGCAGTTGGCTTCTACGTGGATCTTGGCTGAGCAAGGGAATGCAATTGCTTGGTTTAAATTGTTCCACATGAACATAAAAAGCCTTAATTACATCTTTCTCCTTTTAGCCTTACAAAAATTACAGCAGCTACATCTTCACGGTTTTTCTTTTGGCTTATTGTTTTGGTGCAATATTCCCTTATTTAATATTCCATGTGCATGTGAAAAGGGACCTTTTATGAGTCCACTTCTGATTGGTCTAATTGTTGGTTGAAGCTTCTAGCCTTTGTGCCAAAGTTTTAGGAGCTACAAATTGTCAAAACTAGATTTTTCTAAAAAAAATGTTTCACAGTACATGGTTTGTTCATTGTTTATTCTGTACCAATCTTAAATTCTCATCTTCTACTATGTTAAACTAGACTTTCTAAGCTTTCTAACAAGGTATCATATGCATTATTTGGAGATATAAAACTCTGGCTATAATATTTTTAATCTAGACTTCAAAACTGTCAACAAGCTGAGAAATTCCATAAACTATACTTATCTGAAATTTTTATATGTTGTAGTAAACATCTAAATCTTTAATTCCATATATCATACACTAAATTTGGATAAGAATTGAGAAAGAAATAAATTTCTCAATTCGGATGGTAGAAATGGAAGTTTTGAACAACTTATATTCAAATAAAATTTATCTTATTCTTCATGTATCCAACTCTCATCCTACTTCCATAATTAAATCATAAATATAACTCATAATATAATTTTAAAGATGTTACACCAAACTTATCATGAATATGACCATCATCACCACCATGATCATTCCTGTCACAACTAACATGGCCGTCACCACAGCCAGAGTACTTGATTATATATTTATATGTATGGTTTGCTAGACAATTTGTTCGTCAATTTTCTATCACTTATTTGTTAACCCGTGCCTACTTATTTCCTTGCACTACAAGTAGAAGTACATTCAAATTCGAAAAACACAAGAACAATACATGGAACATGGAGAGTGTTCCTTAAGCTTTTATTTCTGAGATCAATTAAACGAGTTCAAATTCAACAAAGCAAGTACATTACATAATTAGAGTGCCTTCTAGATCTTTATTTGCTCATATCCATTGGCCTTAAATTGGAAGATTCAAAGGCCACATTGACACAGACTACTTCATCGGTATTGGCTAGCAAGTTGACCCTCCTTCACAATGTAGTTTTGTTCTGGAAAGTCTTCACCCTTGAAGTGCCTATCAAGCATGTCTTTGACACCAGCAGCATAACGTAACTGAAAAACAAGTTAGGTTTAGTATTAATTAATTAGTGTTCCACCAAGTGAACAAAGAACTTACTTAGACACAAAAAGCTAAGCTAATGAATAATGATATAGAAACTTAATGAAAATACCTGTGCATCAATGGTGGTACCAGAAATATGAGGAGTCATGGCATGGTTTGGCATGTAGCGCCATGGATGATCCTTTGGAGCTGGTTGTGGGAACCAAACATCACCACTATAACCTATAGAAATAAGAGATTTGGAAAGAGGATGAAAAAAAATTAGCAATTGCAACTTAAAAAGGAATAGTAACAACAACAAAAGAAAGGATCATAAAATAAGTAAAGTTAATTATTGGTAAAGAAATGAATAGTTGATAACTTGATAGTATTATGTACAAATGCTTCATAAATTATGAATGTGTTAGAATATTATCGGTTGATCTTCTCACCATCTATCGAGATTACTTATTTTACTCCTATTTATTTTAGAGAGACTAAATCCAAAAATTTAAGCAGATTGGTGAAAGCACATAAATGATTTTAATATCTTAACAAAATTACGGTATTACTACATTAGTTCAATAATAGTTTCATGTTTTGCTGCTGGAAACACAAACATTTTTGTCATCTGGTTTTAGAATTACCTGCAACGTGGCCACTGGAGCAAGCATCAGCAATTGCTTGAGTGTCCGCAATTGCCCCTCGAGCATTGTTAACAATCAAGACACCTTTCTTGCACTTAGCAATTCTATTTTTGTCAAACAATCCCCTGAATCACAGAAATCTTTGGTTACTACTCATCTCTGGAACATGATCAAACAATTTATTCCTTGTGATATGAATAATACTGATAATGCACTTCTCATAATAATAGTTTTGAAAATTATAAGTGGCTTGAGATTTCAAGTGTAAAATAATTTTTCTGATTGACTGAGATGTTAAATTTAAAAGTATACCTTGTCTGCTCAGTGAGAGGAGTGTTGATAACAATCACATCACACTTTGGAAGCATTGCATCAAGGTCCTCCTCAAATTTTGCTCCAATCTCTTTCTCCAATTCAGGATCTATCCTAAGTCGATCAAAATACAGAAGATTACAGCTAAAAGGTTTCAACCTCTGGAGCAAAAGCTTCCCAATTCGACCCGCACCAACGGTTCCTACTGTCTTTCCTTCAAGATCATAAGCTCTATGTGCAATGCCAGCAACATTCCATTCCCCATTAACAGCCTGATGGTACCCTGGCAAGAAATTCCTCATTAGAATGAGGATTCTCATGAGTTCGTCCTCCGCAACCGACACAACGTTGCTTCCCGTGACCTCTGCCACAGTTAAACCAGCAGCAGCTGCAGCTTTGAGATCAACATGATCAGAACCAATGCCAGCAGTCAAAAGCAGCTCCAAATTTTTGGCTTTCTTAATTCTTTCTGCGGTGACATAGGCGGGGTGGAATGGAGTAGATATGATGACATGTGCATCTGGAATGTGTTTCTCAAGTTCTGCAGCAGAACATCAAATTCCCTTGAGTTCAAGCAATTAAAATCTTGAAGGGACAAACACATTTGCATTCCATGATATTATAGTGTTGATTACTCTGATACCTTGTTTGATAGAAATTATTACATGATCCGAGACCAGGTCCCAACCAATTTTCACATAACACGTAACCTCATTTTTCAATTTACGGTACGAAAAAGAGTTAATAACATGTCGATTGTCATATGAAATTATCTTAATTTTAGAGACTAATTTCACAATGTTGTACACTTTTAGAGATCAAATCAAAATAATAGTTTACTCAAACTTGAATTAAGTTGGCAAGATATTAAGTACTAACCAGAATCAGGTCCTTCTTTGTCATCAGTGACAATGTATTGATGACCCTGTGATTCCAGCCACTCACGTATTCCCAATGCACCTTCAACACATCCAACAAAATTTGGATTCAATTTAGCATACTCATTCCCTTTGTAGAACACCCCCACAATCTTCTTCTTTTCACCTGAGGCCTGTTCTCAATCATAGGGGAAAAAAATAAAAATGAATCACGGTTATCATGCATAAACAAAGTTTTGAAGAATTAAATATTAATCATGGTGAGGTGTACAAATAATTAAATAATTCAGTAACACACATTTATTGAGGGTGTATGGTTATGGTTGTGTGTGGTAACAACTGCTTCGTGTGTTGTTGTGTGGACTTCGACTAGGTGAGGTTGTGCTAGTGTGGGATCACTCATTTTGAGGGTGAAGTTTGATTAGGATGTAGCAATAAAAATGATACAACAGAGAAACTAAGAGTAGTAGCTAGTGAAATATTTGTTATTGGAGTGTGAGTGTTGGAGAGGGAGTGTTGTTATATAGAAAAATGGGGTTGCCGGGTTATGACACGTACATGTGAAATGGTGAGTAGGCCTTTGCATGATGAACATGTTTCAGTTTGGCCCCAGTTAAATACATCAGAAAAATTAAAATAGATGACATAAATAATGACAGACTAAATGAGAATAATATATTTTTTAATACATTTTTTGCTGAGTGAAATTTGATTAAGAAGTATAAAATTATGGGAATTCAACTCTTTATTTAATCATTCCCTGACTTTTAATAAATTTTAAATCCCTTGGTTTGGTGCCTGCAGCCTTCCCTGGACAGATGAGAATAATAATAGGGTCAGTTTTTGGTGCCTTTCGATATTAGAAGGGTCCTAGTCAGTATGGTTCTTGTTGGTGTATTGAAAATAAAATACATTAATTTTAATCTTGTTTTTGTTTTGTTTTGTTTTTAACAAATTGTACACAAAATAATGTTTTCATTATTTCCTCTCTTTAAAATCCTTAAAATTAGGAAAGAGATTAAAAACAAATTAACAGTTTTATAAATTTAAAATAAAAACAGAAAATAAAAACATAAATGGATCAAAAAGTGAGACTGTAAACACTTGACATGCGGTGGTACAAAATTTGACCATATGATTATCTAATGTAACAGTAAGTCCCACTACTTATTCTTTTAAATTTCAATTATTTATCATAAAAAGATTCGATTTTAAAATAAAATATATCACATTAATAATTTTTTATTTATAGAAAAAGCACTAACATATGTACATCAGTAAAGTTACTGAAGAAAATCCATAGGAACACAAGTGACAAGTTTGATGACAGGGGAAGTCTACCAGGCGTAGTTCCGATGTAAAGCAAAACGAATCAGAAACGCACATCACAACACAAAGAGAGAGAAACTTTGGCATCCCGTGATCGTGAGAGAGAAAGTACAAAAAAAACTTCACAGGACCAAATCCCAGAAGAAATGTTAAGTTAAATTAATATAATTGACACAAAAATCATGAATTTGGGAAAATAATATTGATTTTAAGAGACACTTTTAAAACAATAAACATGCAATTAATTTGTAACATTTGATTGGGATTACATGAAGGTTTCTGGTGAAGGTGGAGGATGAGGCAATCAGAGAGCGAACCGCAGAGGAAGCAGCACGTTTCATCAAGGCCATGATGATCTATCTATGCAAGTAATTTCAGTGATTAAAACAAAATTGAAAATTGTAATAAGAGAGAAGAGTAGAGTAATTAAGGTGAGGTTTATAATAAGAAAATATTGGGAGACGGAAGAATAGAAAAGTGAGAGCATACCTGGCTTCGCTGGCTTGAGAAGGGATGAAGTAAGTCGAAGTTGTGTCTATCTGTCCAATTTGTTCACTACTTCTTCACTAGTATTTATACACATGTGCCTTTCAATTCTTACGTCCCACTCTCTTATTTGACTTTTATTTGGCTTTAATTCAAGTACTCAACCTCGTAAGCACGATCTTATCCGGTTTCCTAATTTCAAATTTAATTTAAATATACAACTACTATATATATATATATATATTAACTATATTTAATTTACATCAATTTTAAGTTTTTTTTTTTTAATTTATCCTCTATTGAAAGTAAGTATCAAGAATAAAAGACTCATTGAAATTAACACTTCAATAAAATAAAAGATATTTTAGAGATAATAATATTAAATAAAATAAAATAGTTAATTCTTTTTAAATTTGAGGAAAAAAATAGTTTTTTCTTCTTTTTATATTTGAGAGTAGAGGAAATATTATAGTGAAGATCAAGTTGATAATATACTCTATCTAAGGTGGAGTTGAAATTAAGGTTGTGCGCAATTATTTTTTTTTAATAAAAAAACTCAACCAAATCAAACTATTTTCTAAAAACAAATCGAATAGTTTTTATAAAATTAATCAATTTGATTTTTTTTTTAAATGAATTATTTTTTTATCAGTAAGAATTGAAAACAATATCAAAGATTTACAACACTTACTAACCTATTCAACTCATTAAGTTAGACTATTTTAATTAAATAACAAATTGATTTGACTTAATTTAATTATCTATTTCACACTCATATGGTTTGATGTCTTTAAAAAAACTGAACTAAACGGATCTATTTTTATAATTGATTTGGTTTGATTTGATTTTTTTCTCCTCCAAATCCTAACACATTAGTGCAACAATGGCTCACGAATTTAGTAGCAAAACAGACAGCATAGTTGTGTTGGGAAAGTATCCCAATTGATAAATGCATGATCTAATGAGGCTCCATTCCTTGCCAATCAATCGGCACATTCATTGGCTTCACGATATGTATGCTGGAAAGTAAGGTTCAAAGAAATGCATACCTTTTTAACAGTTTACCTTTCTACCTTTCTAACCAGTTAGCCTCCCATTAATCTTGTCAACAACATAAGCAAATTCACTTTTTTCAACCCTTCCTACATAGTCTTGATAGACATTTTGTTCGTTAATTTTCATTCCTCACATGACAAGTACATTCAAATTCGAAAAACACAAGATCAATACATGGAACATGGAACGTGTTCCTTACAATTTTATTTCTGAGATCATTTAAACGATTTCAAATTCAACAAAGCAAGTACATTATATAATTAGAGTGCCCTCTATAGAGATCTTTATTGCTCATCCTTGGAACTTTAAAATGGAAGATTCAAATTCAACAAAGCATCACTTCACCGATACTGGCTTGCAAGTTGACCCTCCTTCACAATGTAGTTTTGTTCTGGAAAGTCTTCACCCTTGAAGTGCCTATCAAGCATGTCTTTGACACCAGCAGCATAACGTAACTGAAAAAACAAGTTTGGTTTAGTATTAATTAATTATTGTTCCACCAGGTGAAAGAACTTAGACACATAAAGCTAAGCTAATGAATAATGATATAGAAACTTAATGAAAATACCTGTGCATCAATGGTGGTACCAGAAATATGAGGAGTCATGGCATGGTTTGGCATGTAGCGCCATGGATGATCCTTTGGAGCTGGTTGTATTGGCCAAACATCACCACCATAGCCTATAGATTTAAGAAATTTGGAAAGGAGAGAAAACAATTAGCAATGGTGATGTAGAACTTTGTCACCTCTGAACAACTTAAACGGGAATATGAACAAACAGCAATTGAACTGATTCCTTGTCACATAAATTAAATTTGTCATGAACCAACTATAAACTTATGCACATAAATGATTTTAATATCTTACAAATTATGCTATTACATTAGTTCAATAATAATTTCATGTTTTGGTGCTGGATACACAACGTCTTTTTTTGTCATATGGTTTTAGAATTACCTGCAACGTGGCCACTAGAGCAAGCATCAGCAATTGCTTGGGTGTCCATAATTGCCCCTCGAGCATTGTTAACAATCACCACACCTTTCTTGCACTTAGCAATTCTGTTTTTGTCAAACAATCCTCTGAATAACAAAAAGCCATTGGTCACAACTCATCACTTGGAAATCCTTTGAATATTCTTGCATAACCCATGTCTAGACCAGTACAACAAATAGCATGAAATATACATATAATATAACATATACATCACTCAATTGAAATACTTGCCTTTTTTTTTATCTTGGATTAGCTATGAATTTATCCTAACAAATACTGATTATGCACTGCTCATAATAGTTTTGAACATTATAAATGGATCAAGATTTCAAGAGTAGATAATGTTTTTGATTGATTGAGATATAGAAAGTATACCTCGTCTGTTCAGTAAGAGGCATGTTTATAACAATTACATCACACTTTGGAAGCATTGCATCAAGGTCCTCCTCAAACTTTGCTCCAATCTCTTTCTCCAAATCAGCATTCATCTTAAGTCTATCATAGTACAGAAGATTACAGTTAAAAGGCTTCAGCCTCTGGAGCAGAAGCTTCCCAATTCGACCTGCGCCAACGGTTCCTACTGTCTTTCCTTCAAGATCATAAGCTCTATGTGCAATGCCAGCAACATTCCATTCCCCATTAACAGCCTGATGGTACCCTGGCAAGAAATTCCTCACCAGAACAAGGATTCTGAGGAGTTCATCCTCCGCGACCGAGACTACGTTGCTTCCTGTGATCTCTGCCACAGTTAAACCAGCAGCAGCTGCAGCCTTGAGATCAACGTGATCAGAACCAATGCCAGCAGTCAAAAGCAGCTCCAAATTTTTGGCTTTCTTAATTCTTTCTGCGGTGATATAGGCAGGGTGAAATGGAGTAGATATGATGACATTGGCATCAGGAATGTGTTTCTCTAGTTCTGCAACAGGACAACAAATAACCATAAATTCAAGCAATTATAAACTTGAAGAGATAATTGTATCTACCTTGTACCTTCCATGTATATGCAATTTGTTAAAAGAAAAAAAAAAGTGTCTAAGTGTTTTGGAATAATATAGATTAAGAACTTGTTTGAATAAACTTCAACATAGTATTTATCAAAAAGAACATAAGAAGGTAAAATGAATTGAAACTTTTATAGAAATCTTTGTTATCAACAAGTTATTTTTGATAGTGATTGTTAAACAGTTGTAGACAATGTAACAAGTGCCACGACTGATGTTTCTGATTTTCATGATATTTTGGCTAAATGTAGAGCTAGTCTGTTAACCTATCCAAACTTTTAGGTTGAATTTTGTGAGGAGACAAACAAATCATGTTGTGCATATTTTTGCAAAAACATCACGATTTAATAATGCTTGTAGTCACTCTTTTTATCATATTTCCTTTGTATTCGATCTTTGATATGGAATGAAATGTCATAATTTTTTTTCCTTTCCAAGAAAAAAAAGAAAACTTCTATAGACAAGTCTCTCATCTAATTTTTCCAAAAGTTGAACTTGATAAATTAATTTTAACTTATGTCATAAACTTAATTTTTATTTTCTTCTACAAATACTTGTAAAAAAACTTTATCTAAACAGACCCTAAGTAGGTGTCAAAAGCATTAATTTAGAAAAAAATGAATTAAAAATTAAAAAATATATCAAGAACAACATGTGCTAAACTGAATAAACTAATTCATTAAACTACTCTCAAGATAGATGATGTTATATAAAGTTGAATTAAATTAGCAAGATATATATATATAACCAGAATTGGGTCCTTCTTTGTCATCAGTGACTATGTACTGGTGACCCTGTGATTCCAACCACTCACGTATACCCAATGCTCTTTCAACACATCCCACGAAATTGGGATTCGAAGCATACTCATTCCCTTTGTAGAACACCCCCACAATCTTCTTTTTTTCTCCTGAGGCCTATTCTCAGTCATAGGGAAAGAATAAAAGAAATCAATCACGGTCATGCATAAACAAAGTTAAAGAATTAATCATGGTCAACAGTATATAAATAATTAAGTATTCACTAATATTTATTTATATGCAAAAATAAAAAAAAGTGTGTCAATGATTAATCAATTATACAACTTTCTGTTTGGTATATTAAAACAATCTCTTATTATGAAAACTGGGTTGGGCTTGAGTTATTTTCACTCTATGTAAAGGAGATTACTTTTGTATTCCTGTTTTTCCTAACGACAATCCAAAACGGAGAAAAAAAGAAAGAAAGACATAGGTTCCCCGTTTTGATAATTTCACCGATAAATTCCTTCGTTAGTATTTGGTTTTTGGTAAAGTAAGTAAGAAAATAAAAAAGAACAGGTCAGCCAAGATTAGAAGTAAAATTTGGTTTAGACCCACGTCTGAATTATATTCAAGAATTTAAAATTATATTTATCAAATTTAATTTTAGTTAACTTTAAATCAAATGAACCCATTATACGAGAAAAGTTCAACACAAATTTTAGCTCCAAATATGTTTTTGTTCTTCAAAATACCATATTTTTTTTATATTTTAATTAATGCTTATAATTTTTATTTTAACTCTTATATATTGAGTTTTTGCCCTTTATAACGAGCAAAAACATCTGTAAAAAATGTAAAATCATATCATTTTATTGTATGCAGAATTAAAAAAATGAATTTTACACGTGTCTAAAAAAATAAGAGATGACTTTTAAACTGTAAATGAAAGAATCTTTATAATTATAATTAATCATAAATTATGTTAAAGATGACTATTGACATAATTATTGTTAAAACTAATAAAATTCATATATGAGATGAAAGTTAATTTCTAATTAATTCAGAGTGTATATACAAAAAAAAAAAAAAAACATTATATGTGTTGTTCACGTAGTTGAGTACTTGAGTTTACCCTTTTGAAACTTGTGTCTTATGTTCTTACGTCTCTCTTCATAAAATTCGGGCATAAATATGTTTTATTGTCCAGAAAATATGCTATCTGAGGTGAATGAATCACAAACGCATGCAAGAAAGAGAAATGACAACAACTTCACAATACCAATAGCACCTCTAATTATTTTATTGAAGAAGAAAATGAACATCCAAAAGAGAAGAAATGCTAGCTAGTTAAATTAATATAATATTGACACATATACACGTGCATCTGTCTGGGAAATAATTGCTTTTGGGAACATTTTTATTTAAAAATATCTCTTGTAAAATTGACAAAAAAGAAGATGCAATTATTTGTAACATTTGATTGAGCTTACATGAAGGTTCCTGGTGAGAGTGGAAGATGAGGCAAGAAGGGATTGAACCGCAGAGGAAACAGCACGTTTCATGGCCATGATTATGTAAAAAAACAAATTGAAATTGTGATGTTAGAGAATAGAGAGAAAGAGTGCTGTGTGAAAGAGTGGAGTAGGGTTAGGTTTATATAGAAAATCAAATAAATAAATAAAATAAAATGATAATAAGAAGAAAATATCCGCAGTCGGAACAGTACAAATAGCATATGATACGAGGCAACTAGGGAAGGGATGAACTAAATATAAAAATAGCAGCCTTTTACCCTTGTTGTGTCTCTCTTTTCGTTTTGTTCACTATTATACACGTGTGTCTTTCAACTACGTGCCACATTTTTCTTTCACCTTCTTATTTATTAATTCGCTTATTTATTTGGCTTTATGTATTTAACTCAACTCTGTAAGCCCTCGTTTGTTAATCTCAAGTTTAATTTAAATACAATATTACATTCAAGGTAATTTCAAACTATGATTTTGATAGTGTCATAGTACTGACCCTTAGAATCAAATCTTCATTATTATATTATCAAAGTATTTTTTGTAAGTTTGCGTATGACTTTAACATTAAGTATCTTTAACTTTTTTTATTTTTATTTTTAAGTTCCAATGTTCAATTTCCACTCCATTCGACTTTAATTTTTATTTCACAATTTTGTTGCCAAATTATCTATTTTTGTGATAAAAACATGACAAACTTAAACTAGGTAAGTGACACATTATCAATTTATTCCCTACTTTTACATCAATTTCTCTTTCATCTTCTTTTAAAATATGTTCACCGCATTGGCCATGGATTTTGGAAAAATTTTCTTCTATGCTTTCAACTTTAATTATAAAACGGACTATTTGATAATGTGTCACTTACTTAGTTTTTCATGTTTTTAATTTTCAGTTTTATTCTTCACAAAATTTAATAATTTCTACTTTGTGTTAATTAATTTTTTTGGGCTAATTTAGATTTTTAAACTTCTAATCTATTCTTAGTCCACTTTATCTTTTTGTTGCTAAATTCATTAATCAATCATCATGACATCACTGTCGATGAACCATATAGGCATATACATACACCACCACTAAACACCATAAGCTGCCATTAGATGGTTGAATCTGGCCAATGACCATAATATAAGTCCATGATGGTGGCTATAGTAAATGTAGCAATTTCAATCATTGTCACTAATAATCAAAATCCGACAATACTTCACCTCTGCATTGGTTTAATGGTTAACGTCCACTTTTTTACTGTAAATATGTTGCCACTTGCCAAAATCATATCCACTGCTGCCACTTGCCTGTATTATTGGCTATAAATCTTTTAAAACAATTCATTTCTAGAATACCCTTAACATCCTGGATTGGATAATCCTTAACAAGAAGCATTTCGGATCGGATAATCCGTAACAGGTGGTATTTTGAAATGTATTTCAGAATAATTGTTCTGTAATATATGGATAATCCGTAATAGGAGATATTTTGAAAATGTATTTCAGAATATCAATTCTGTAATATACCATAAAAAATGAGTTTACTATAATGTGATTTATATTTGATTGGGACTTGTATTATTTGAAATTTGAAAGTGAATTCTCCATTTTTTGGTGCTGTAAAATGCCTTTGGCAGTTTTTGTTGAGTACAAGTGTGAGTTAAAAAAGTCCCACATCGGATAAACATAGAAAAATTTAGCACCATATAAGTGAGGAGAAGACCTATAAACCTGAACCTTAAGATTTTGGATCAAAGTGTGGTGTCTAATTCACTTATATGGTTGCTCGTGTAAATCTCCCCGATATTTATCCCTCTCGATTTCACAACAGTTTTTATATTAGACATAGTTTAGATGGCTAATTATTGTTCCAGCTATTTGATGGCTTTGCACTGTAGAACTTGGGATTCCTTGGTAATAACATTAGTTCAATAGTCGACTAAAAATGAAATAATTAATGGGTTCTGCTAATGAGTGCCTTAAGGGTGCTGTTAAAATATCAATAAATATTTTTTTATTCAAAATCATGATGGGTTGCATTTGAAAGCACAGTAGTACACTGATAACACCTATGCACAAAATCTTTGTACTTTTGATTCTTTATCTTAACTCTCAAGGTTTACATTCTCCATAATTAATTCTTGTTGTGTAGTTATGTAATACGTGTTTTTTTTATCTGGTGCCTGTGCTTCTTTGCAGCTATCAAACATATGAGGGTGGCATTGCAGGTGAGCCCGGTTCTGAGGCTCATGGTGGGTATGTATCATCATACTCTCTCCCTCCCTCCCTCTTACTATACCACTTCACCAAGAAAGGTGGAATTAAAAACAAAAGGAGGTACAAGAAGCATTCTTATTCTTGACTATTTGTTTATCATGTACACCTTTTGTGGATTAGGTGCAATGATTCTGATTGATGAGGTTAATCGCTTGGATCTGCCTTGATTAATTGTAAGAGAATTGTTCCTTTCTCACTGGCTTCCAATTATTCGTATGAACTTTTAAGTTGCTGACACAGACACTTGAAGTTTATGAATGATTTAATTATCTGAGAGGTTGCATTAGGACTGGGTGGTATTCCGGCAAGGCAAGGAATGTGGATTCCAGGGAAGAACAAATAAATTGGTGGATGGATGCTATTCCTTTTGACAGGTGATTGGAATTTTACATTTTCTTCATCAATCTTTGTGAAATAGTTGAATTGAAACTTAAATGTAATCAGGGAGATGCTATTGCACTATTGCAAAGAGTATCTTCTATTATCAACAAACAAATGGAAGAGGCCTCACAGATTTCTATGATATCTGATGTATCTCAAGAAAAACAAAGTTTGGATGGAACCTCTGGTCATGCAACTTGCCATTGTAGGCATGAAGGTAGGTTGATTTTGAAGTAAATGTTGGAAAAATTTCTCCAATGAGAATTCCCTTAATTAATCATATTTCTTTCTAATTTCATTTATCATGATATTAATACTTTTTTATATTAATTTCTTAATTAGCTCTAATTCTCGCAGGCGCTAGTGAATTCAGTTCAGCTGATTTTAAAAATATTGCTTATAAATTTATTAAAGAGTGGAGAGCGCAAGAACCAATTTTTCACAGTATTGCTTTACAGCAATATATTCTCTTATGTGCACAGGTCTGCGTTTTGTCTACTTGTTTCATGTCATGATCCTAGTATTTCTAATTTCTCTCTTAAGATGCCTTGTTGATTCTTTGAAAGCCTGAAATATGATTGCATCTTGTCCAGTAATTTTGACATTCAAAATTTTGATCCATCTGACATTATGTTTTGTAAACATACAGATGGATGACAAGTTAGAAATTTTAAATTTCTGTGTGAACTTTGACATAATCAAAATGTTAGTTGAATCATTTGACTCTTTGCCAAAACAAAAAGGCATTGAATCAGTTGACCTCATTTTCAGACAAATTAAAAACAAAGTTTAACCTTTTGGTAGTTAATTTCTTTTAACCAACTCTATCTATATGTACTTCCATTGCTTGGTTCAATTTGTTGAAATTTGCATTATTAATTTGCTTGATGCAGGAGCAAGAGGGTGGACTGCGAGACAAACCGGGTAAACGTAGAGATCACTATCACACATGTTACTGTTTAAGTGGACTCTCATTGTGCAAGCATAGCTGGTCGAAGCACCCAGATTCTCCACCACTGCCTAACCTAGTATTGAGCCCCTACTCTAATCTCTTAGAACCAATCCATCCCCTCTTTAATGTTGTCTTGGAACGATATCGTGAAGCTCTTGAATTCTTCTTTACTGAGTCATGACCAGTGACCTGGTTTTGAAAGAGAAATTATTATTCCAAACTTATGAGTATTCTGATTTTTAACATAACATCAGAATCATGTTGAGAGAGAGTGTTGAATTATATAATTTAAATTTTAAATTATTAATATTTTAAATTTAAATTTCAAACTAAATTGTTAGATTGTTACTGTTTTATTATTATTATATTTAAATAGAAATTAAGATTACATTAATTTGTTATTATTCCGTATTATTATGAGGTTGTTGAACTCTCTTGTATATAAGAACTTTAATTTGAGGAAAAACATATCAAAAAGAACGGACGAATGAATGAAAGAGAAATTATTATTCCATTACTCTGATTTTTAACAGCTACCAACAGCTTTATCTGCATAACCTAAAATAAATTCATTGGAACATTACATATAAATGTAAAACAGCATTGGATTGCTCGGGTTTTGTAATTTATGAATGCCACAATACCAAGTAATGTTTTGTGAAACGTGAGACCAATTTTTGACACTGCTGAACTGGTTTTTCATTCTATAAAATATAAATGACTTTGATCGCCGTTTGATTACGTTAGATCCGTGTAATGCGAATTAGTGTCATTGGTTATACTGATTTTTTGTTTTTTGGGTTTTGTAAACATTTGGGAAATCAAATGAGGGAATACCTGTTGTACCGATGATCCTCATCTCTAAATTTTCCCTAAACAAATTGGTTGAATCTCATGCCTCTGCTTCCTTGGTCGAATCTCAAAATCTTATCTCTATGTTCTAATTCTTTATACAATCTATAAATATAAGAATTATTATTTTAAACCAATTTCAGTTTTAAATTACAATTCTAATTTTATGTGCCGAATGCACCTTAATGCAGTGTTAAAGTAATATCATCTTTTTTACTTACATAAAATTTGATGTAAAATAATAATCAATTTCCTCAAATCAAAAGAGATCATTTATTTTTTATGCTCCTTTTTAAATTGAAAGTTTTAAAATTTGAAGTAAAAGAACAGTCAATACCCAAAAGGCATCTGTAGCCGAAAGAGAAAAAAAGAATATATCCAAAAGGCATTTACATCTTGCAAAGAAAAAATTATAGGGAACAAACATCATTTTCATCTTGCAGTTAATTTTTTTTTAATATTTTTCTATCAAGTCACTCCTCGTGATAGTCGAGTGTTGATTTCTTTTCAGTTGAAATAAGAAGGTATCTTCTTCGTAAAGGAATGTTTAGAAGGCATCTTCTATAGTTCTATTAAGTTTAGAAGGCATCTCTATAGTTCTATTAAGTGTAAGGTAAATTAAAGGATAAATAATTATTTTTGTCTCTGAATGTTGATAAATTTGTTTCCGATGAAAATTCAAATTCTTGTCCCTGAAAGTGAAAAAGGTGTGACAAATTACTTTAATATGTTATCATTAATGAAACAGCCTATGTAATATGTTCAGACGTATTTGTTAGTGCTCTACATATTAAAGGACTAATGTGTTACCGTTCTATTCAAAATATAATTTAATCTTCATCTTTTTTTTTTATTATTGCAAGTATAACATTACATTAAACACTTAAAAAAAAAGAAAACAAACATAAGTTAGAATAAACATAATAATGAATATAATTTGTTTGTTACTCTGAAATTTATATTATGACAACTTTAAGTAGTGACAAAATCAAGTTGAGTCTCAATTTTTTGTAAGGATTAACTTAATTAGCTTGCATTTTAATTTGTTTGAGTAACATATTTTGGTTAATGGTTAAGGTATTGTCATATTAGAAATTTCAAAAGTAAAAATATGAGATAGTATCTTACTCAAAATATGAGACTCAAACAAAAATGCACAACCATTAAGTTAATCATTACAAAAAATGAGATCCAACTTGATTTTGTCATTACCTAATGTTGTTATAATAGAGATTTTAGAGTAAGAGATAAATTATGCTTATTAATCAATATTATACTTTCTATTATGTTTGTTTTTCTAATTTTCTTAAGTGTTTATTGTAATTTTATGTTTGCAATGATTAAGAAAGGAAGTAGATGAATATTAAATTATTTTTTGGGTAGAACGTTGACAAATTAGTCCTTAAATGTATAGGGCACTGACAAATTCGTCCCTAAATATGCCACATAAACTCTTTCAATTAACAGTAATATATGGAACTTAACATATGGATGAATTTGTCGCACTTTTTTCACTTTTAAAGACAAAAATTAAAATTTTCATCTTTCAAAGACGAATTTATTAGCGCTCTACACATTCAAACACTAAAATGACTATTATCATAAAACAAAAGAAAAAAAAAGTGTTTTTGACTATAATTTAGAATACACCAGACGGTACGCAAAGGTCCAGACAAAGGTGAAACTTAGGTGGACAATATTGATATGATTTTCCATTGAAGGTAGATTTGTCTTAGCTATGTGATTCTAATTAAGAAGTAGGGTATGATACATTTATGCAACATTCTGTTACGGCTCCATGCTGTAATTTTGGGGCAGTGTTATTTTTTTTCATATGTATCATGGATGCTCCATTTTTATTTTACTAACTTGTGCACATCTTATGTCGAGTTGAGTATTATTAATATTTTTACATAAGAAAAAAAACTGTGAGGATTGATGAAATCTTATCATTTTCGAGCTATCAAGTGCCCAAGTTTTCAGAACTAAGATTCGTTTTTTCATGTGTTCTGCATTTAAGCTTAAGTAGAAAAAGAAATTTTACGAGTGAATTTCAATTTTATATAAGCTGTTCAATAACATATATACTATATCATTGTATTGCATATTGTGTAGCCAGAACACAAACCATATACGGGTAATTATAAATTTACAACACAAGGAACAACCATATCTCTAGGAGATTTATTACAACAGCCACACTCGAATAGGAAATAACCAAAGTAGAAGAACTTATATAGGAACATGAAATTGGCATGCATGCATATTATGGAATCGGATGTATGACTACTTTCCCAGTGGCTCTATTAGTCGTGAGGTAGGAAAATGCCTCCACAGTCTTAGAAAATGGAAAAGGGCTCTTAGGATCCAATATTGGCTTCACCTTTCCACTCTCCAAGTAAGGTCTCAATTTCTCCAACAAAGCTCCATCTGAAGTGAGCAAGAAGGGGATAGCTGGTGGAGTTGCAGGTGCCACTATTGTCACAACTTTGCCACCTTCTTTAACAGCCTTCAATGCCCTCTCACTTTGCCCTGCTTGTGTAAATTTGGAACCAACAATGTTTAAAACAATATTGGTTCAACAATTAATATTATGTAAAGAACTTCATGTGAACACAGGATGAGTCCAAATAACTTACCTACTGCATCATAGACCACATCAAACTTCTCTGCCAATTCTTCAAAATTCTCCTTTGTGTAATCAATAGGCAAGTCTGCTCCTAAGTTCTTCAACAATTCAAGTTTGCCAGTACTAGCAGTAGCTGCTATCTTAGATGCACCAAACACGTGCTTGGCAATCTATATCTCATCAAACACATACATATACATTAAACAATTAGCTTTCCATTAGAGTGTTATATTGAATGCAAAGAAAAAATAATGTCCAATAAAAATATAGGAGAGACAGATCAAGGATGATAGAAAATTAATTAATGTGAATTACATAGTATAATGATAATTGAGAGTGTGAAAGTGATAGGATTAGGCCTAGGAAGGCCCAAATAGGTGACTTTTCTAGAGAAGACAATTTGGATATCATCCATATGATATTATTTAGTTTTATTTTAATTTTCTAAAATATTAGATGACACATGTATGATTGTCATCCATTAAGGTTATAATATAATGCAAGGTTTGCATTCTATTGAGGAATCAATGAGGAAAAATGAATGATTGTTTTAGCTTTTCTTTGTAGTTTTAACCGTAGATTTTAGTAGTAGTGTAGAATAGTTTCCTTTGAGCCTATTAGAAAGATTGATAATAACATCAAATTTTAGATAAAAATTGACACCTGAATAACAAGGGATCCAACTCCACCGGCACCTCCGAGAACAAGTATAGATTTGGCAGCAGAGAACTCAGCAGTTTCAAGTCCTTGATAAGCAGTTATGATTGCCAAAGGGAGGCTAGCAGCTTCAACAAAACTCAAATTGGAGGGTTTGTGAGCC
>PYAF01004537.1:863188-878762 GCA_007407185.1 Glycine tomentella | reverse complement strand
ATAAGAGTATACATCAATTCTAAAATACTTCAAATATTTTATAATTTCATTGTATAAATGATGCATTTGTTTTAAGCCAATAAATAATGCATCTGAAATATATATACTTTGCCTTTATTCCATTTAGGGAATTTGGATAATTTGTCCGAAGTCTTAAATTGAAACATTTTACTGTCATTATACACTAAAATTTATATACTGACTTTGATTATTACTATGGTCTCTGTCTATAATGACACATACTATATCAAGTGACAAGTATTAACGTTTTCTGCACAATTTTGCAAACGCAGGTCAAGACACTTGTCTCTTTTTCAATTTTTCTCGATGTATCAAACTTTACATCTGTCCAGATACAAAATGATTCATCAACCATATCCTTTTCTCTTTGTACAATTTTTTCTCAAGTGAGTTTTTAAACTTAAAAAATAAAAACAATAAAGGAATGACAAAATTAATGGGTCTAAGAAATGGTGATAGAGAGTGTGACATAACATCATGAACCTAACCAGAAAATCGTCATCATGAACGCTTGATGATTTTGGGCTTTTGGCATGGAAATTAAAGGCCAGCAAGAAAACTGAAATTGAAATCCGAAGTGATAAAAGTGGTGACATTTCTCTCTCTCTCTCTCTATCTCTCTCTCTCTCTCTCTCTCTCTCTCTATATATATATATATATATATATATATGATTAGTATTTGCTTTTGGGACACCAAAGTACCACTGAGTTCAATTACAAGAAACTCTCACATCTTCTTACTATTAATTTTCTCTTCAGACCACTCAGATAATGGCAAGCACTCCTAGCATTCCATCACACATAAAAGCTTGGGTTTATTCTGAATATGGGAACACAGAAGAGATTCTCAAACTTGAATCTAACATACCTATACCAGACATCAAGGAAGACCAAGTGCTCATCAAGGTTGTGGCTGCAGCCCTTAATCCAATAGATTATAAGAGGGCTCTTGGGTTTTTGAAGAAAACTGATTCTCCTTTTCCTGTAAGAATATGTTTTTTTTTTTTTTTTTTTATATGTGTGCAAGGTTTTAAATTATAGTTGCGGCATTAAGATTTCATCTCATTTGTTAATATCGCAACAAATTACGAACAAATGCCGCCGATGCGATTGTGGATAGTTAAAAAACTTTGATGTTGTAGTACAAACCACGCTTACAGACCATTTTTTAAAAAACCTTGGTTGCGATTCTTGATATTGCAGAAATTATGGACAAAAGTGACCACTGCAATTAATGTGATCGTGGAGTCCAAAAACCTTTACACACTGTTTTATGAAACCTTTTTTTTTTTTTTTTGTGTAGGATTATAAGCAGAATTTCCATTTTGGACCATCTAAAAAATTTATTTTATTTTCATTTTTCATTGTTTAACTTTGTTTTTGGTGATGGAAATCAAGACTGTTCCGGGGTACGATGTTGCTGGTGTGGTGGTCAAAGTGGGAAGTCAAGTGAGTAAATTCAAGGTCGGGGATGGGGTTTATGGTGACATCAATGAGGATCCTGTGAATAATCTAAAGGCCATTGGGTCTTTGGCAGAGTACACTGCTGTTGAAGAGAAGGTGTTGGCTCACAAACCCTCCAATTTGAGCTTTGTTGAAGCTGCTAGCCTTCCTTTGGCCATCATAACTGCTTATCAAGGATTTGAAAAGGTTGAGTTTTCTGCTGGCAAATCTATACTTGTTCTTGGGGGTGCTGGTGGAGTTGGATCCCTTGTTATTCAGGTTTGATATCTTCCTTCTCCATCGATTAATTTGTCAACAAGTTTCAATTTTTTTTTTTTTTAGGTGAACAAGTTTCAAGTAAGTAGTGTCTTATTGAAATAGTGGAGGCTTTAGACTCTGCCACTAATTATTAATTTCACTTTATTTCTCCAAATCACATAATTATATATTGAATTATATTTGACCGTTATGCTACCCGTTTTATTTATACAAAGTTCTGTAACATAATTATATTGTTTGATAGGTAAAAACTTTATTAATCAAACAGAGCAATTGGGTATTCTAATCCATTTACAAAAGTCTTGCATGGCTAATTAGAAAGATTAAATAAAGACAAGTTATTATAGAATCAATGTACTAATTAGGAAAAAAAAGAGTATTGAATATTGTTTATCTTAGCCTTGAATCATGTCCACGATTTGATCTTAATTAAGACCATAACACCAGTAAAATCAAAAGGTACACCTTGATATACCATATTGTTAGTTTGTTTCACATCATCTAAATAGATCAATTCACAGCATGCCAAATGAGATGGCAAATAGGGTGCAACTTTTTCCTTTTGAACAGAAAACTATTTTGTTGTGTATTTGTTTGATGATGTAGCTCGCGAAGCAAGTTTTTGGCGCATCAAAGGTTGCTGCCACAGCTAGTACTGCAAAACTGGATTTGTTAAGGAACTTGGGAGCAGACTTAGCTATTGATTATACAAAGGAGAATTTTGAAGAACTGGAAGAGAAGTTTGATGTAGTGTACGACACAGTAGGTGAGACATTGAAATTGAACCTATATTTTAGTTGGTTCACATGAACTAATTAATTCGTTGCTCATATACAATTAATATAATAGTAATAATAGTAATATTGAAAACTTGTATATGATTGATTCTAAAATCAGGAGAAAGTGAGACTCATAAGGCATTGAAGGCTGTTAAAGAAAGTGGCAAAGTTGTGACAATAGTGCGATTTGGACCTCCTGAAGCTATCTTCTTCAGACGAATTTCAGATGGTACTGTGTTGGAGAAAATAAAACCTTACTTAGAGAGTGGGAAGGTGAAACCAATATTGGATCCTAAGAGTCCCTTTCCATTTTCTCAGACTGTGGAGGCATTTGCACACTTGAAGACTAATAGAGCCATTGGGAAAGTGGTCATACATCCCATTCCATAATTTATATGTTTGCGTGATCAAATGTGAATATCTCTTTCAGAATTGTGGTTGTGAAACTTAGATACTTGGCTTGTGTTTTGGTTGCAATATAAATAATAATATGTATGACTCTAGAGGGATACATGACTCAATTGGTCCTTTTGGACGAAATTCCCAAAAGATGGAAAACCTATTTTCATATTATTGTTGTCTTTAAATTTCATATAGTTGTACTCAACACAATCATCACTAACATATACAGGTTTAAGATAAAAAAATGTCAAGTAACATTCTTTTATCTTCTATGGCATCTATAAGTGTTTTTCTTAAAGCAACAAGCGACATTTCTTCATTAGTTTTAATGAATTTAGCATTATTAAGATATTCAAATAATATTCCCTTAGAAGTTGATACCATATCACCATCATAATACACAACAACTCTCAATTATGTTAAATAATATGGTGAATATCAACACAATGCATTGAGTTTCCTCAAACCATCACTGATATTTATATTAGATCATGTAATGTTTTTTCATGAGTCAATTATCACATCCTATGCTTTGTGTTTAACCAAAGCAACGACTAAGATTGCACTGATTGAATAGACGGTTTAGATTGCATCAGTCTTTACAAGAGTATTGTTCACTTGCCACATCATCATTAATATGGTTGTTCTTCAATTTTTTTTAACATGATTGTTATATGTAGGAGAAAAAGAAGCAGTCTAGATTTCCCATAATAATTATAATATAAAACATTAGATTTTAATTTCTAAATAAAAATGCTTTTTTATATATAAAAATAAAAAACAAAATAAAAATCAATATAATAGAAATATGATTCAATTGTGTTATTTTGGGTAAAAAAATATATACAGCAGAAACATGATTTCATTGTATATGTGAATCATGTTTTTGTGGGAAAGACATTTTTGGAATAAGAAGAATCCTACCCATATGGGTAGTGTTAATAGCAAAAATGATGGTTTTAGCAGTAGTTCCCTTTCTATTTTTCTTTTGGTTCCATGTTACCGACTGCGTGGGCCAACTTGGATTCTAATGCTTGCCCACTTATGAGTGTTGGGTCTTTGCTAGCTGAGCTGACTCCTCAGTATCGGCAACAGGTATTTTGCAATATAATGAAGCTAATCTTTAATGTGAATTAGTGAAACTATTTGAATGGAAAGCATGGCTAGACAAAAGTTGCGTAACATTGACCTTGAGCTATGGGTTATCTCAACCGCCAGAAGTGAATGACTATTGACTCATGCTTTAGAGGTGCAATGTATTTCACACACACAAAGAAAAACTGATTTTTAAACCTAGCTTTTATTTTTTAGCCCTACGATTTTATTATTTTTAAATTTAAGGGTATATCAAATTAGAGAATATTATTTAGAAATTAAGCTATTACCTTGTCATTTTTCTCTTCAAACTTATTTCTTAAACATAGTTTAAAGATATGTTTGAGAGTTGGAATTAATACAATGGAAAATGTGAATTTGAGGATTCTCTATTGATCATAATCTAGCTAAAGCAATGTTAGCCTTCCAACTCACAAAAGAGACCTGGAAATCCACTTGTGTCTTTAGAACCTGCCTCATCTGCTGAACGATAACACCACCTTCATTTGAACTAGATATGACAAAATTTACCAATACAACCTTATAAGGACAATCTGTTTCTAAATCTAAACATATTTGACTAACAATATTTCATATTACATAATTAAAATGCTGTGCTCTCTCCTTATATGCTTAATTAAATATGTTTATGGGATGGGATGTAGAACTAATTTCCCAATGGCTCTATTAGTCTTCAAGTATGCAAATGCTTCCACTGTCTGAGAGAATGGAAAGGGACCCTTAGGATCCAATACTGGCTTCACCTTTCCACTTTCTAAGTAAGGCTGTAATTTCTCCAACACCGCACCATCTGAAACTGCAGAGAAGGTGATAGCCGGTGGAGTCGCGGGTGGTACTATTGTCACAACTTTGCCCCCTTCTTTAACAGCCTTCAATGCCTTGTTACTTTCTCCTGTTTTTTTGGAATTAACCATGTCTTAATTTTCAGTAATAATAATAGAAGAGTGCTAGTAACGTACTCTTTAAGACATTCAAATACTTACTTTTTTATGACTTAAAATTTATTAAAAATTACAAAATTAGGAGAAAAAAATATTAGCTATAATGTAAGACTCACAAAATTATGTTATTCTCAATAAATTTTAAATAATCAAAAGGTTTGTGTTAAAAAGAGTATGTAGCATTTCAAATAAAAATTAACAAGACCAACTAACTTCATGTAAAGCCAAAAATTTATGATCAAGATCAAGTACTGACCTACTGTGTCATACACTACGTCAAACTTTTCTACCAGTTCTTCAAAATTCTCCTTTGTATAATCAATAGCCAAGTCTGCTCCTAAGCTCCTCAACAAATCCAGTTTCGGAGTACTAGCAGTGGCTGCAACCTTAGATGCGCCAAAAACGTGCTTGGCGAGCTACATCATATCAAACAAATACACATCAAATCATTTAATATTTTATAAATATTGTATTAATTGTATATAATTATGCTACAAATTAAACATTCTGTAAACAAAACCGGTACGTGGAATTAGTTCCTTAGAGGATTAAATCATATGATTTGAAAAAAAAAAGAATAAGGTCATATTTACATAAACTTCTCCGAAAGTAATTCTAAAAAAAACAAAATGAAACGAGTTTTGTTATAAACTAATATTAATTTATGTATAAGTTAATTTATAAAATTTAAAATAAAGAGAATTTTTGTCATACACTAATATTAATTAACTCATGTATAAATTAATTTGTAAAAACTATTTCGTAATTTTTTTCTTCTAAAAAATTTCTTTTAAGTTAATTATACATAAACTAATTTTAATTTATAGAAAAATTCATTTTTTTATAATTGCTTATAGAAAAATTTATCTAAATAGATCATAAATAATCAATTAATATATTGGAAGGAGTGAAATGGTTCAACTATTTCATCTATTAGACTCTACTTAATAATTTAAGCTTCTTGACAAGTTAATTAATGGAGATGGAAGATATCAAACCTGAATAACAAGGGATCCAACTCCACCAGCACCTCCTAGAACAAGTATAGATTTTCCAGCAGAAAACTCAACTTAATCAAATCCTTGATAAGCAGTGATGATGGCTCCAGGAAGGCTAGCTGCTTCAATAAAGCTCAAATTGGAGGGTTTGTGAGCCAACACTTTTTCCTCAGTAGCAGTATATTCTGCCAAAGTCCCAATGTTCTTTGGATTATTCATAGCATACTCAATGATATCACCATAAACTTCATCCTCCAACCTTGAATTTCGTCACTTTCCTTCCCACTCTCACCACCACACCAGCAGCATCAAACCCTGGAACAATCTTAATTTCCAACACCAAACAAAACATTAAACAAAGCAAAATTTTAAAATTATTAAAACTATATTAATTAGATATTGAAACAAAGTGGAAAATTCTTCTTATATATATATATATATATATATATATATATATATATATATATATATAGGCACACAATAAATATAATAATAATAATAACAAAATCATATTCTTACAGGTAAGGGTGCATCAGTGTCCTTCAAAAACCCAAGAGCCCTCTTATAATCTGCAGGATTAAGCGCTGCAGCCACAACCTTGATGAGCTCTTGGTCTTCCTTGATGTCTGGTATAGGTATGTTAGATTCAAATTTGAGAATCTCTTCTATGTTTCCATATTCATAATAGACCCAAGCTTTTATGTGTGATGGAATGTTATAAATGCTTGCCATTATCTTAGTGACTTGAAGGAAAAAGAGTTCCTATCTTGTACTTGAACTCTGGTGTGGGTATATGTAGTATTTATAATGAAGCATGACAAAATATTTATGCAAAAAATTAAAAAATAAAATATCACATTTTTCATCACATTATTATAAGAAACTTTAAACATTTAAAAACTTAAAACCTAAATACGAGCAATTAAAATTATTATAAAACTAAAATCCACCCAGATCCGTCGTTGAATGGAGTACGAGGATAATAATTCAGTCAAACTCGAAAAACAAAAACTATAAGTTGAATGAGAAAAAGGCACATCATCAAGAAAACACATCATGCATGACGTGAAAACGTATGGCGGCCATTAACGAGTCAACATTAAAGTTAAAAATAATATAGTTTTGATAGAATTTTTTTGATGAAATATGTATTTATATATCAATTCATGGAGTTGATCTATTCAATCAAATATCAGTTTAGTCCACGGATGGACAATTTAAATTTAAGGTTAAACTTCTATATTTAAATAAGTTTCTAAATTAATAATTTTTAATTGTTGTAAAAAAATGTGTGTGAACATGTATATTGTAAATAAATTCTTATGTAAGATAAATAGCTTTTTTTTAAGAAAAAAAGTATCTCCACCTTCCCTTCCTCTCAGTTCAGATTCAAAAATATCTAGTTATTCTACTTTCTTCTTTTGTTATTTTCTAATGCAATTAATTTCTGGAGGTGTTTCGATCCATCATCCTTATGCTCCGATTATCCACCAGATTTGTGCTTTCAAGACCAGACCTTAGCAGCTATCGTTTCAGCATGTTCTCAGAGAAGTCAACTAGTGTGCAGATTGACTTTCCAAGAAGGGTTCATCTACAACAGAACCTATGTATATTTTGACTTCTTGTCCAATTTTACTTCTATAGTATATTTCTGTTTTGTTCTCTTTATTTCCCATTTGATAAAAAAAAAATGCAATTCCGACTTTCTTCTTTATTCTAATTGGTCAGATAATGTATCTTTCCGTTAAACTAGTTAAATCCTAATTCCTTAGTGACTTTAACCCTTTAATCCAATCAAAACCCCAATTCCTTAGTGATCTCTTATAAATTAAGCATTAAGAAAACACATTTATTCATCTGCAATCATACATCCATATTCCTAGGTAATGTAACAATTGTTATTTTACTCTTGTAAAAAATTAAAGTTCCAACATTCCTATTGTAAATTCTAACTCTCAGAACTTTATTAGAATGGTTATCCCTAATAAAGATATAATCAATGCAACACAAAGTAAAATAAAACAACTTAGCATAAAAGAATAATAGAAATCAACCCAATTACAGAGGAATTCATATTAGGTTTTGACGCTAACTACAATAAAGAGGATTAGCTAGACATAGTTATGTCTAGCTTTGATAAAAATAGATAAAAGTGGATCAAGAATCTTAAAGAAGAAGAAGAAGAATCAAATCCCTCAATCTTGAATCTCAGTCTTCTTGACCTAACTTTAATCCTTCAAGAATGCTTCTCCTTCTTGTTTTGCATTATGTAAGTCTGTATGTAGTAGCCTCCAAGTCTATGCAAGTCTGTGTGTAAGTATCTCTGTGTGTTTCTTTTGGCCTCTTAAGTCCCTATTTATAATTAGGGTGTGAAAATCTTCTCTTATCTTTTATTTTTGTGAAATCTTTAATCCAAATCTTCTCTTATCTTTTATCTTTAATCAAAATCTTGAAATCCATAGGTTTCTTGATTTTGCTTTCTTTTCTTTTTTTCTTGGTTTCCTGTTATAAAAATTCAAAGAATAAGTGATAAAGATAATAATGAAAACTTTCACTTATATTAGTATTTATTGATAAATTATGATTAATTTCTTATTTTTTTAACATAAAAACTACTATATGCTATAAACGTATCAAATAATTCTTAGATTTAAATGTTGTTGTCCTCGACAATAAACAAAACTACGGAAAGGAACAAACAATCAAGCATAATGCATAAGTGATATATTTATCACTCATCAAATAGCATGCATGCATTTTTAGTAGAAAAAGTGGTGGTGAGTGCATCTAGTTAACTCCCAAACTCGTACACACGATCACCATACCATGACCACCACCAAAAGCGAAAGCCCAGCTCAAGAAAAGTAAGGTGACAAAATGAAAAAATACTAAGCAGAGAATAACAAAGAAGAAGAAGAAGTAGTAGTAGTAGAACTAAAACCCTCAAAGAAGAAGGAACAACACCATTACCCATCTTCAGCTCCAATACTACAAGACTCATTCAACAACTCTCACAGCCACAGCCACAGCCACCACTCTTTCATCGAAGGGGACCTTCAAATGGTGGTGGCTAGCCACTCTCTTTCGTCGCTCATTGACGGCGCCATTAAGGTCGTTAAGGAGGAAAAGAATAATGATAAGAGTATGGTGGCAGCGGTATATGGATGTTGAAGAAGATGCTGATGGAGTAGTGTCCAAGAAATTAGAGGGTAAGTGGTACATTGTTTTGTTGGCCCTAAGGGTTGCTGCTTAATTTTGTGTTTTGCAAAATAGCATTTTCTGTGTTGGCTGCTGATAGAGGGAAAAAAGTGCGTAGAGGGTCATCAACAAACAAATGGTATGGTTTCTACTCGGATTCATCATCATCTTTGTCTCAACATTCTCAAACACATTGGTATAACTACGAGGAATTCAAGTAGGTTTTGCTCTTAATTAATCTCTATATATCTCCCTCCTCCTCATATATAATGTTACTTTGGTTGAGTTATAAAAAAAGTTTAGAATCTTCTCCTTAATTAATTAACAACCTTTTGAACAAACATTTTTTTTTATGTTTGTGATTGTAATTAAATAACATTGCTCAAACTTTGATATTTAAATTAACACTTAAAACATAATGTATAACAATTCATTCATCAATGGGGAAAGAAAAAAAGTAGTTTCAATGAATTATGAAATGCTTTTCTTGCAATTTTTTTTTATTCCATCCAAATATTGGGACTTTGAGCCTATTAATTAATAAATGAATTTCATTTTATCTACTTTTTTCTTTTTTGTTTATTATTATTGCTTCTGTTTGGTGTAACTGCATAGATTTGTGAAGGTGCTGCTATATGCAGTTATGAATGGTTTTGATTTGGGTGTGATTATGCAGGTACTTCTTATCAGTGAATATAATAGGGTTCGGGTATTCTGGATTGCAAATATGTGATGTAGTGAAGTACATGATTACTAAAAGTCACACAATGGACCCCAAGCTTCGGGGTTACTTCAACTTTGCTATGGATCAGGTAAAGCCAGTCTTCAGGGATATTCATTGTATTTGTATTATTAGACACTACCGAATGTAGCCCTACTTGGATTTTGGTTTAAGCTACTCTTAATTTTGTAATATTGATCGGTGAAAGAACATATGTTTTATTATTATGATAATATTATAAATAAATTTAGTACATAAAATGGTTAGTTATTAATTATTTAATTGTCTTGAGTTGTTAAAGTAAATCTCCTATATTGTAGTAATAGAAGTTTCCATTTTGATTGAGGTAATGCATGCATATCAGCATATATAATATATTCTTGCACCGTAGGAGAGATACACACAAAGAGGAGATGGGTGTGTGAAAGTTTTCTTATTTACCATATGTAACCTATTGTCCTACGTTCTACTCTATGCACAGGTAAGGGGGAGAGATATTATACACAGCGTGTCGTTGCATATGGAAAGAGACTGTTTTCGGATTCGAATCTATGATCAACAAGTCATCTCATTGTATGTATCTCTCTCCAAAGGAAAATTTTCATTATATCCACACACGTTTAATTCCTAATTCCATGAATCATGCCACAATGTCTATTTCTTTTTATTACATCTCATAATATTTCTCTCTCTCAAGTATGTAATTTGTTGTATAAATTATTGTATCAATAACTTTTCTCATTTAATTAGTTATTGTTATATATGCTTATATACTAAGCTCTAAGTAGGGTGTTTCATGGCTTCAATTTAATTGCAGGTCTTGGCATATCTTCTAATGTCAGCATCATCTTCAGCTGCCACCACAAACTATTATTGGACAAACAGTGCTTCAGCTGCAGACAAGTACGTGGAAATGGCGAAAGCATCTATTGCGTTATCCTTCGTTGCATTTGTGGCCTTTGCCTCTTCCTATGTTGTTTCTGCTTTCATTTTTTTTGTAGATTCAACTAGTTTATGCAACACTCTTGGTCTATCTATAATTTTATATCTATAATTATATGTGTCAAAATACACACACTGCATGTGTGGATTTTAATTACAATGAATTTTAGGTGGACAATATTGATATGATTTTCCATTGAAGGTAGATTTGTCTTAGCTATGTGATTCTAATTAAGAAGTAGGGTATGATACATTTATGCAACATTCTGTTACGGCTCCATGCTGTAATTTTGGGGCAGTGTTTTTTTTCATATGTATCATGGATGCTCCATTTTTATTTTAGTAACTTGTGCACATCTTATGCTGAGTTGAGTATTATTAATATTTTTACATAAAAAAAACTGTGTGATGATTGATGAAATCTTATCATTTTCGAGTTATCAAGTGCACATGTTTTCAGAACTAAGATTCGTTTTTTCATGAGATATGTGTTCTGCATTTAAGCTTAAGTAGAAAAAGAAATTTTACACGTGAATTTCAATTTTATATAAGCTGTTCAATAACATATATACTATATCATTGTATTGCATATTGTGTAGCCAGAACACAAACCATATACGGGTAATTATAAATTTACAACACAAGGAACAACCATATCTCTAGGAGATTTATTACAACAGACACACTCGAATAGGAAATAACCAAAGTAGAAGAACTTATATAGGAACATGAAATTGGCATGCATGCATATTATGGAATGGGATGTATGACTACTTTCCCTGTGGCTCTATTAGTCGTGAGGTAGGAAAATGCCTCCACAGTCTTAGAAAATGGAAAAGGGCTCTTAGGATCCAATATTGGCTTCACCTTTCCACTCTCCAGGTAAGGTCTCAATTTCTCCAACAAAGCTCCATCTGAAGTGAGCAAGAAGGGGATAGCTGGTGGAGTTGCAGGTGCCACTATTGTCACAACTTTGCCACCTTCTTTAACAGCCTTCAATGCCCTCTCACTTTGCCCTGCTTGTGTAAATTTGGAATCAACAATGTTTAAAACAATATTTGTTCAACAATTAATATTATGTAAAGAACTTCACGTGAACACAGGATGAGTCCAAATAACTTACCTACTGCATCATAGACCACATCAAACTTCTCTGCAAATTCTTCAAAATTCTCCTTTGTGTAATCAATAGACAAGTCTGCTCCTAAGTTCTTCAACAATTCAAGTTTGCCAGAACTAGCAGTAGCTGCTATCTTAGTTGCACCAAACACGTGCTTGGCAATCTATATCTCATCAAACACATACATATACATTAAACAATTAGCTTTCCATTAGAGTGTTATATTGAATGCAAAGAAAAAATAATGTCCAATAAAAATATAGGAGAGACAGATCAAGGATTTAGAAAATTAATTAATGTGAATTACTTAGTGCAATGGTAATTGAGTGTGAAAGTGATAGGATTAGGCCTAGGAAGGCCCAAATAGGTGACTTTTCTAGAGAAGACAATTTAGATATTGTCCTTATGATATTATTTAGTTTTAAATGAATGTTTGTTTTAGCTTTTCTTTATAGTTTTAATCGTAGATTTAAGTAGTAGTGTAGAATAGTTTACTTTGAGCCTATCAGAAAGATTTATAATAACATCAAATGTAAGATAAAAATTGACACCTGAATAACAAGGGATCCAACTCCACCGGCACCTCCAAGAACAAGTATAGATTTGGCAGCAGAGAACTCAGCAGTTTCAAGTCCTTGATAAGCAGTTATGATTGCCAAAGGGAGGCTAGCAGCTTCAACAAAACTCAAATTGGAGGGTTTGTGAGCCAACACTTTTTCTTCAACAGCAGTGTATTCTGCCAAAGAGCCAATAGTCTTTGGATGGTTCAAAGTAATCTCATTGATATCACCATAAACTTCATCTCCAGCCTGAAATTTGTTCACTTGATTTCCCACTTTGACCACCACACCCGCAACATCGTACCCTGGAGCAGTCTTCTCACCATGCAACACAAAAATTGAACAATATAATAGTAAAGTGAGATAAAAAAAAACAAAACAAATGTTGTCCTAGCATAATATATTAAGACAATTAAAGAGATAAGAAAATGTTAATTACGGGTAAAGGAGAATCAATGTCCTTGAAATGGCCAAGAGCTCTCTTATAATCAACGGGATTAATGGCTGCAGCCACAACCTTGATGAGAACTTGGTCTTCCTTGAGGTCTGGTGTAGGTACATTTGAATCAAACTTTAGAACCTCTTCTATCTTCCCATATTCTGAGTAGACCCAAGCTTTTATGTGAGCTGGAATAATGCTTGCCATGATTGTGTTTTCAGGAATGAATAAGTAGTTTCTTGTAAGGGTGTTTGGATATTAAAGGGTAAGAGAGAACAAGTATTAGACTTCAGCTAGAGTTGAACTGAAAGAAGAATGTGGGGTGAGGATACAGATTGCAGAGGAAACGGCTATTTATAGAGCCCTGTTATGTGCATATGATATATTTATATTTCTGAATAAGTGTATAAATTAATGACATTTTAGTCCGTTTTCACGATTTCTTGCCAAAATTAGCATGCATGCATCATCCATGTAGATGATTTTGTAGTAGATCAGTTCGTGTGTTATATGTCCTTAACGTCTTCTTTGACTAGTCTTGGATTTCAGCATAAAACAGTACCTGAAAAAGACAAGGAATAATGAAGTACATGAATACATTGACTGTGTGATGTAAGCTGTGACACCATGTAATGTGTGATGGGGTCCACCATCCAACCCATCCATTCATAATTTCGTTTAATTTCCTGTTTTTTTTTTTTTGTTTGTTTTTCTATATGTGAGAGATTAAGGGTGTCTCAATTTATTGGGTCAAATAAAAATTCTGTTGGCTTGAGAAAATTCTGTGGATAATAATAATCAAAACACAAATATTTTTATTAAATAAATTATTTAAATTAATTAGTAATATTTCCTAAGCCCCTAGTGCTTAGTTGAGGAAATTGGCATAAGGGTCGAAAGGTGGGTGAAAGTTTTCCCAAGGGCTACAAGCTCGGCAAATAACTCCCTGCATATATTTAATAATGGCCTAGGAAACCTTTTACTACACCATCTATGGTTCATGCAACTATTTAGAACTCTTCCTTTTCCTTAATTAGGAGAGATGATATAAAAACATCAAACTCGAATTTTTCCTTAAATTAATAAACATGGATTCGTGTGAATCCAACAAAACCATAGGTTATTACGTCAAATCACCAACCTTTAGGTTAATTTCATGTTTTTCAATTGAATTCTCGTTTTCATAACTGATTTCATTTTATATTACAAATGAGATAAAAGTTGTTTTAATTTTATCTACATCCTAAAAAAAACAAACTCAAAATTGCTTTAAGTTTATTTTATATATAACTTCTGATATGTTATTTAACTATTGATTTTTTTAAAATTTAAATTATTAATTACTTCGAATTTAAAATTTTGAAGTTAGCACTCTACAACGAATAGGTAAAATATTATAAGAAAATCTTCTATTTTTTTAACAAAAAAAATTCTTCTTATATAGTAAAAATATATATTTATGGCAACCATAAAACTTAAATTAATATTATATTAGTATTATTTCGAGGGATTAGTCCCTTGCCCATTACATGAAAATGAACTTTAACAAAACAAAGGCATTACAAAATAATGATTCATTTTATATAATAATAAATATTTCTTTATTTGTATGAAACTGTTGATTATTTTATGAATAACACATAACCATTAATCAAATTAACAAAAAAAAATTATCTTATTGATAAAGAATATTTTTATATATTTTTTAAAATTTATTTAGCTCAATCAAAGATATATTACAATTAAGAGAAATATAACTATTTTTAGCTTAATGACTCTATATATTTATGTAACTTTATTATTTAATCATAAAAAAGTTTGGCTAAATGAGAATTTTGATTTTTTATAATTTTAAATATGTGATTTTGATCTTCTTATTTCTAAATCAAGATATTTAGTCTTCTTATTTTTCAAAATAAGCAATTTTAGTCATTCCTTCATTTGACCATCCAAAGTCAAATGTTGACTTTGATGCGACGAGGAATGCTACCAATACTCTCTTTCAGATACTCTCTTGTGATTGGTTAGAATTTATTAAAAATCACCAATTATGAAAAATAAAATCTATCAAAATTAATAATTTAATAAAAATAGAACTCATGATCATTTATTCATTTACAAAACTATAAATCACTTAGGCATTTGCTTTGTTTAGTTAACAATATTAATATCATTTTCTATATATCATTAGTTAAAAGTTATTTTTTAAAAATTATCAAAATTTATAAATTAAAAAATACTTAATATATAAATATTTTAATTGTATTTTATATCATTTTAATTGTGTTTATTTTGAATAATTTACATATTTTATTTTTATTTTACCAATTTATAATTAAATTTAATAAATTAATGCATAAATTATTTAATATTTTTCGTAAATTAATTTTAATATACAAATTATTTTTACTCTAATTATTTACGTAAAATTATTCATAGACAAGACAATAAAATACTTGTTTGCTTAGTTAATTATATTAATATTATTTTTTATCTATCATCGGTAAAGAGTTATTAATTTCTTTAGATTATCAAAATTTATAAATTAAAAAATAATTAATAGATAAATATTTTAATTTTATGTAAATAATTAGAGTAAAAATAATCTATATTAA
>PYAF01004537.1:798280-857296 GCA_007407185.1 Glycine tomentella | reverse complement strand
CCATAGGTCTGTAACCCAAGCCCTATACACTAATCACAACATTAGACCTAGATCGGAATCCATAAACCCTAAGTCTGTAACCGACGACCTAAACCCTAATCACAACATCAGACCTAAACCCTAAACCGAATTCCATAAACCCAACGTATGTAACCCAAGCCCTAAACCCTCGTCACACCATCAACCCTAAACCTAAACCGGAATCCATACACCCTGGGTCTGTAACCCAAGACATAAATCCTAATCAGAACATCAGAACTAAACCCTAAACCCTACGTGTGTTCCTAGCGCCATAAAACCTAATCACAATGTAAACCCCTAACCTAAACTGAAATCCATCAACCCTACGTCTGTCCCTGAAGACCTAAACCCTAATCACCACATTACACCTAAACCCTAACCCAGCACACACAAACCCTAACTCTGTACCCCAACCCATAAACCCTAATCACCATGTCAACCATACACCCTAAACCCAATTTACATAAACCATAATCACTACCTCAAGGCCTAAACTCTAATCACAACATAAGCCCTGAAACCTCAACCGATACCCATATACCCTCAATATGTACCAACAATCCATTAACCCTACACATACGTCACTACCCCAGGCCCTCAACCCTAATTACAGCCTAAGCCCTAATCCCTAAACCTACATATGTCCCCAAGGCCATAAACCCTAATAACAATGTAAACCCTAATCCTACACCGAATTACGTAACCCTAATCACTAGGCCACACCCTAAACCCTAATCACATCGTAAACCCTAAAACTACACTGGAATACCTAAAACCCTACTCACTAACCTAATATATATGTCGCTAACAAGTTTATATGATCCTAACAATTTTCTAATTTAAAAATATAACAAACTAAATAGTACGCACAATCAGTTAAATCGACTTACTTGTTGACAGCGCTTCAAATTCGGCAGGGCTTCGCTTCAGACAAATCAACATCCAAAATCGAGAGAGAAGGCAGAGCTAATTCTAGAGAGAAGGCGGAAATGGACCAAATGTCATTTTCACAAGCTTTTGTAAGGGGAAGGGGGCCTAAACACGACTGGCTAGGGTGTGTTTAAACACGCCTAGCTTGGGCGTGTTTAAACACGCCTAGCCTGGGCGTGTTAGGCAACCCCAGTTTGCTAAATAATGTTAAAAAAGCCCCTTTTTGCTAAATAAATATTGAATTTGTATTATTTTTAAATTTTAGCCCATTTCTCAGTAATTACAAAGCTAAACTTTCAACAAGAACAAAACCTAAAATATACAGGTAAGCAAGAAAACAAGATTTACAGGGTACAAAAGAGAACTACTTTTTACCAATGTCAAGAACAGATATTACCCAACATTCTGTTCTTCTCTCAACCAGTTCCTTACAAAGAACAGTCTCAAGAACACCAACAGAATCAAACACGAGAGAGAAAGAACCTTTACCTGCAATACCACAGCAACAAGAACGCAAAACACATACCACAGAACAACCTATATCATCATCACTCAATTATTCACTTACCATGTTCAAGATTTGTGCAGAAATGACAACCCTAGCAGAGCTAGGTTACAGACGAAACAAGAACTAATTTAAAATGTTGTGCCTCCTTATATGCTTAATTAAATATGTTTATGGGATTGGATGTAGAACTAATTTCCCAATGGCTCTATTAGTCTTCAAGTATGCAAATGCTTCCACTGTCTGAGAGAATGGAAAGGGACCCTTAGGATCCAATACTGGCTTCACCTTTCCACTTTCTAAGTAAGGCTGTAATTTCTCCAACACCGCACCATCTGAAACTGCATACAAGGCGATAGCCGGTGGAGTCGCGGGTGGTACTATTGTCACAACTTTGCCCCCTTCTTTAACAGCCTTCAATGCCTTGTTACTTTCTCCTGTTTTTTTTTGGAATTAAACATGTCTTAATTTTCAGTAATAATAATAGAAGAGTGCTAGTAACTTACTCCTTAAGACACTCATTCAAATACTTACTCTTTTATGACTTAAAATTTATTAAAAATTACAAAATTAGGAGAAAAAAAATATTAGCTATAACGTAGGACTCACAAAATTATGTTATTCTCAATAAATTTTAAATAATCAAAGGTTTGTGTTCAAAAGAGTATGTAGCATTTCAAATAATAATAATAATAATAAGTATCGTACCTATTTACAAGACCAACTAACTTCATGTAAAGCCAAAAATTTATGATCAAGATCAAGTACTGACCTACTGTATCATACACTACATCAAATTTTTCTACCAGTTCTTCAAAATTCTCCTTTGTATAATCAATAGCCAAGTCTGCTCCTAAGCTCCTCAACAAATCCAGTTTCGGAGTACTAGCAGTGGCTGCAACCTTAGATGCGCCAAAAACGTGCTTGGCGAGCTACATCATATCAAACAAATACACATCAAATCATTTAATATTTTATAAATATTGTATTAATTGTATATAGTTATGCTACAAATTAAACATTCTGTAAACAAAACCGGTACGTGGAATTAGTTCCTTAGAGGATTAAATCATATGCATGATTTGAAAAAAAAAGAATAAGGTCATATTTTACATAAACTTCTCCGGAAGGAATTCTAACATAAAAACAAAATGAAACGAGTTTTGTTATAAACTAATTAATTTATGTATAAGTTAATTTATAAAATTTAAAATAAAAAGAGTTTTTTCATAAACTAATATTAATTAACTCATGCATAAATTAATTTGTAAAAAGTATATTTTTTTCTTTCTAAAAAATGTCTTTTAACTTAATTGTATATAAACTAATTTTACTTCATAAAAAATTCATTTTTTTTACAATTGTTTATAGAAAAATTTATCTAAATAGATCATAAATAATCAATTAATACATTGGAAGGAGTGAAATGGTTCAACTATTTCATCTATTAGACTCTACTTAATAATTTAAGCTTCTTGACAAGTTAATTAATGGAGATGGAAGATATCAAACCTGAATAACAAGGGATCCAACTCCACCAGCACCTCCTAGAACAAGTATAGATTTTCCAGCAGAAAACTCAACTTTATCAAATCCTTGATAAGCAGTGATGATGGCTGCAGGAAGGCTAGCTGCTTCAATAAAGCTCAAATTGGAGGGTTTGTGAGCTAACACTTTTTCCTCAGTAGCAGTATATTCTGCCAAAGTCCCAATGTTCTTTGGATTATTCGTAGCATACTCAATGATATCACCATAAACTTCATCTCCAACCTTGAATTTCCTCACTTTACTTCCCACTCTCACCACCACACCAGCAGCATCAAACCCTGGAACAATCTTAATTTCCAACACCAAACATAACATTAAACAAAGCAAAATTTTAAAATTATTAAAACTATATTAATTAGATGAAGCAAAATGGAAAATTCTTCTTATATATATAGACACACAATAAATATAATAATAATAATAACAAAATCATATTCTTACAGGTAAGGCTGCGTCAGTGTCCTTGAAAAACCCAAGAGCCCTCTTATAATCTGCAGGATTAAGCGCTGCAGCCACAACCTTGATGAGCACTTGGTCTTCCTTGATCTCTGGTATAGGTATGTTAGATTCAAATTTGAGAATCTCTTCTATGTTTCCATATTCATAATAGACCCAAGCTTTTATGTGTGATGGAATGTTATAAATGCTTGCCATTATCTTAGTGACTTGAAGGAAAAAGAGTTCCTATCTTGTACTTGAACTCTGGTGTGGGTATATGTAGTATTTATAATGAAGCATGACTAAATATTTATGCAAAAAATTAAAAAATAAATACGAGCAATTAAAATTATTATAAAAACTAATATCCACTCAGATCCCTCGTTGAATGGAGTACGAGGATAATAATTCAGTCAAACTTGTAAAACAAAAATTATAAGTTGAATGAAAAAAAGGCACATCATCAAGAAAACACATCATGCATGACGTGAAAACGTATGGCGGCCATAAACGACTCAACATTAAAGTTAAAAATAATATAGTTTTGATAGATTTTTTTTGATGAAATATTCATGGAGTTGACTATTCAATCAAATATCAGTTTAAATAAGGTTAAACTTCTATATTTAAATAAGTTTCTAAATTAATAATTTTTAATTGTTGTAAAAAATGTGTGTGAACATGTATATTGTAAATAAATTCTTATGTAAGATAAATAGCTTTTTTTTAAGAAAAAAAGTATCTCCACCCTCTCTTCCTCTCAGTTCAGATTCAAAAATATCTAGTTATTCTACTTTCTTCTTTTGTTATTTTCTAATGCAATTAATTTCTGGAGGTGTTTCGATCCATCATCCTTATGCTCCGACTTTCTTCTTAATTTGTCATTAACTTTTCAGCATGCATGCAAACGATTTGCTGGCAAGGTTCATGATGTTATGCTCGCTCTCCATCGATTATCATTCCTTTGACCCATTGTGTTTTATTAGTTAATTTATTGTTTCTAATTCGGAGTTACCGGAAAAAAAATCTTAATAAGGAAAGGATTGGTGATGATCATCGTTAATAAGTTTTGTACTGAGCAATCAACCGAGAAAACTTGACAAATGTTAATGTCATGACAATTTCTGTGTTGATAAAGTTGTGTCATCGCAAATCAGTAAATAACATTAACCATATCTAATGAGATTGTACCTTAAAATAAAGTGTGATTGTAAGGTTATTAACTGAAACTATATTACTAGCCAGGTTGTATAGTTGAACTATTTAACTACTCTTTGGTGTGGGCAGTAGAGTTGAGCAGGAGGAGTAAATATTTATACAAAAATAGAGGTGAATAATACATATCTCATATATATTGAGATATAATTTGATCCATTTAGGTTGATGAAGGGTGAAGGATGAAAGGAGAAAAAAAGGTTATGGATTGGAATCCTTTAACTGGTATTTCTAATAAAAATTAATATTTACTAATAAAAAATAAAATAAAAAATATCTCATTCAAATGAATTTGGACTTACCGATAATGTAGACTTGTAGAGTGAATGGGGCTTAAGCCTAATCTTAATTAACCAAATTCAAACTCAAATGTGAAACTGTCACAAATACATATTTGTATATATGAAAGATTTATATTTATTACCAATTTACAGCTCTCTTGACCAGCAATATTGACACTATTAGAAAATTAAAATGTTAATTACGCCCTTTCCTTATCACTCATATTAATTAATAGTAGCCTTATAGCACAAATTAAGGTCAGAATGCACAGTAGAATTGAACTTGATATACATACAAAGTTATTTTTACGGAATGGGATGTATGACTACTTTCCCAATGGCTCTATTAGTATTCAATTATGCAAATGCTTCCAATGTCTGAGAAAATGGAAAGGGACTCTTAGGATCCAATATTGGCTTCACCTTCCCACTCTCTAAGTAAGGCTTTAACTTCTCCAACACAACGTACACCATCTGAAGTGAGAATGGACGGCATAGCAGGTGGAATCGCATATGGTGCTTTTGTCACAACTTTTCCCCCTTCTTTGATAGCCTTCAATGCCTTGTCACTCTGCCCTGTTTTTGGAATCAACCATGTCTTAACTTTCAAGAATAATATTATGAGTTTAATATTGATACACACGAAAGTAGGTAGATAGAAAGAAAAAAAGGTTATACACCCACAAACTTTCATTCAATAACAAATTATTATCTATGATAATTTTTTATTATAATTAATTTAAAGTCATATCAATATTAATATATAATCGAATAATAATATAAAATTATTTTATAATATAATTAAATATCACTTTGTCAAGTGCATCATTATTAAACTTTTTTATCATACATGATCTCAATAATTAGATAACAGGGTAAAAATCTTTATAATACATGTTAATACATTATAATTAAATTAATAATGTTAATATTGTATTATTCATTACCAAACTAACTTCATGTAAAATTTAGGTTCAATTTCAACATCTGACCTACTGTGTCGTACACTACATCAAACTTCTCCGCAAGTTCTTCAAAGTTCTCCTTTGTATAATCAATATGAATGTCTACTCCCAGGTTGCTTAACAAATCCAATTTCGTGGAACCAGCAGTAGCTGCAACCTTAGATGCGCCAAAAACGTGCTTGGCGAGCTACAACATATCAAAATTTAATATTTTATAAATGTTGTTATTAATTAAATATAATTATGCTACAAACTTTATGTAAACAAAACAGGTGCAATAAGGTTCATATATGATTAAATCATATCATTCGGGGAGAAGAATAAAACAATCAACTGAAATAGTGGAAGAGTGAAATGGCTCACATAAACTTCTAATTTTTTTTATTTATAAATTTAACTTATAGAGTTTACTCATAAGTTCGTAAAAATTTACACAATAAAAAAATTAATATCAAAAAACATATTAATAACATTTATACTTAACAAATTAAAATACTCTTGCCACAACAATAATTTAACATTTAAATAGCATAATAAAGTCAAATAATAAATCACAATAATAAATTGTAACAGTACATTAGTACTAAATAATATAAAAATACATAAATGATCAAATTTTATATAAATTTATAAAATTATAAGTGATTAAAGTATGTAAAAACATTTTTAAAAGAGTTATTTTTTTTCAAATTGTTTGAGTCATGGTTAAATATTGTTGTTGTGGGGTTTAGGGGGAAAAGAGAATTATAGTTGATTTCAAACTCTTAGACTATCTACTTGACTTGAGAGTTTATGGAAGTTTACCCAAAAAAGAATTTTTAAGAGAGTTAATTTGTTTTGTCTACATAGACTTGTAAAATGGTAAGAATTTAAGAGTTAACTCTAGTTCAATAATTATGGATGTTCTTGACAAATTAACCAATGGTGAAGGAAGATATCAAACCTGGATGACAAGGGATCCAACTCCACCAGCACCCCCCAGAACAAGTATAGATTTGCCAGCAGAAAACTCAACTTTTTTCAAATCCTCGATAAGCAGTGATGATGGCTAAAGGACGGCTAGCTGCTTTAACAAAGCTCAAATTGGAGGGTTTGTGAGCCAATATACTTTCTCTTCGGCAGTAGTATACTCTGCCAAAGTCTCAATTGTCTTTGGATTATTCACAGTATCCACATTGATGTCACCATAAACCTCATCTACACCTTGAATTTCCTCACTTCACTTCCCACTTTGACCACCACACCAGCAACATCGTACCCCGGAACACTTAAAATTTCCAAAACCAAACACAACATTATCACTTGGATGACATTCTCTTTCTCTTTCCGGCTTCTGTACTCAATGTACAGAATGCTAATTAAATAAGCAGTATAACTTCCAAGCAAGCCATAGAACACTTGGAATATGATGCATGAAAGCATTCCTAGCTGAGAGAATGAGTAAGGCAGAGTCAACAGAATCTGAGCAACCTGCGCATCACAAAATCCAGAGAAGAAAAAAATCATTTTTTTTTTTTTTTTTTACTTTCTCCTTAGAAGAAACCAAAACTGGGTACAAACTGAGAATCTCATTTCATATCATGAAACTAGCATTTCTTGACTCATTTTTTGGGTTAACATAGGTATCTCCCACGAAGCCAGAAATTAATAATACTAAAGTACTAAGATCCATTTAAACTATTGATATCTCCCAATTTATGTTATTATACACATGTACCAACCACATGCTTAAGGAGTATGGTTTTGTTATGTGCCTAACCATACCACAACATATTTGTAGGAATTAATTTCATGATTCATAGTGTTGGCTGATTTGAGGCACAGCTGAACCAAGCATCATAGGCAGAACCACCATGACAGAGAGCATTTTTTAAGCTAAAATGTTTCACTTCCTCTCCCTCCTCACGCTCCATCATTTGGGTGAAGCTTGACATCATGGCTTCTTCAACTTGCTTCTTCTGAGGTAACATCTTTTTCTAATATGTTAAAACACACACAAAGAAACACTGAGTAAGGAACTAAACTAAAACTAAATAACTAAAAGCTAAGTGAAGGTCAGAGAATCTGAAAAGGGTAGAAGAGACTTTGGTGTTTGAGACCTACCAAGTTATATAAAAGTTGACGGCAAACGTATGGCGGCGATAAACGACTCAACCAACTTAAAGTCAAACATTATATTGTTTTGATATAATTTTCTCGATGAAATATATATTTATATATCAATTCATCGAGTTGATCTATTCAACCCAACATCAATTTAGTTCGAGGATGGACAATTCAATTAAGGTTAAACTTCTATATTTAAATAAGTTTTTAAATTAATAATTTTTATTTGAATTTTTAATCGTGTAATATAATTTTTTTAATTGAGTTTCTAAAAGTTCAAAAATTTATAAATTGTCATTTTCCGACAATCTTAAACCACACACATAGGGATAAACTCAGAAATCTATTAAAGGGAGACTGAATTTTTTTTTTCTTTGTAATTGTTTAAGAAAACACACATCATGCATGACGTGCCGAACGAAACATACTGCGGGGATAAACGTCTCAATCCTGATTTTAGAATATTCCACATTTATAACAATTTGATATTTATTTTTAATGTGAATTTTTTTTATTACAATTAATGAGATTTTCAAACATTAGAGAATTTATTATAAAAATAATATAATCAAGTTCTATTGGGCTATATATAGTAACACATTACCATATTAAAATTGGGGTAGTACGTTAGGCATGCATGATAGGTATGTAATTAAGTACATAAAAGATTAGGATATCCTTTTGCGCGGCTGCTATAAGCTTATATATTCTTTTAAATAAGTAACTAAATACGATCATTCGATATAAAATATATCTAAAGATTTACGTGTTAATTAATAAAGTAAATGTTCAAAAATATTTTAGTAACATCTTACAGATTTAATACAATCTCTATTTGAAAAATTAGAAGTGTTATCAACCGGAAATTAGTTTCTTATTCTTAACCGGAAAATGTCATAATTTCTTTCTGATAATACGAAATAGCATATGTTGAGAAAGTTTAATCCGTTATAACTTATAAGGTTAGATAGATATTAGTAATTTAAAAAATTAGTTTTTCATCCACAAGGTTTAACACAAACAAACCCACTTTTAAATATTCCACAATTATAACAATTTGATATTTTATTCTTTTACAATGTAGGTGAATAATCTGTCATTATAAGGTGAATGAGATTTTGACGCATTATAGTATTTATTATTTAAATAAATTAATCAAGTTCTATTGTGGTCAGCAATACTTTTGTTACCATATTTAAATTCCGGTAGGTAAGATAATAGGCACTTCAAAGATTATGATATCTTTTTGTCGGGCTGCTATGTTTATATTTTCTTTTAAATAACTAATATAAAATACATCTAAAGATTTTCATGTTACTTAATAGAGAAAGGCTATAAAAATAAATATTTTTAATATTTTAATAACATCTTAAAAATTTAATATTTTATTTAATAATATTATTAAACACGTGAATCAACTATAATAGTAATTTTTAAGAAAAAAGCTAACCTTTTTTTTCTAAGCAAGCTAGACAATTAAACAATAAAATGTCATTAATTAATCAACTCATCAATAATGATTACTATAAGACAAGCACAAAGTTTTAAATACAATGAACATAACTTATTTATTTTAATAAAAATTCAAAGCAAGAGAAAAGGATATACCCGTATGATAATTAAAAAATAAAACATGACAAAACGTAAGTCAAACAACTATAAGCTAGAGTTCGACTTCTAGTACATGATTTATTGAAAATATCTAATATTCGAATTCGATTTTTAATGATAAAAGAAAAACTTACTTTAAGTGTAACGTTGTTTTTTAAAATTGATTATTCAAGTAATTTAATTAAATTATAAGAGAAATTAAATTTAGTTTAAATATTTGAATTGATTAATTAATTTGGTGATTTGATTGTATGTGTATACGTGATTGATTAATTTTAATATTTTGAACTTAAAAGTATGAACTTTAGTTTATGTTTGGAGAAGTTGGTGTGTATAGTAATATTTAAGTGTGAAAAAAGGAATTATAAAAGTCATAAACCTCTTTTACTTTTATGCTAAAACTCTCTCTCAACACACCTCTCTTTCATATTTCTCTCTTCTCCAAGAACCATCTTAGAGAATCTTGGAACCTAGCTTGGTGCTGAAGCTGCTAGCATTCCTTTAGCACTTGAGACTGCTAACGAAGGTTTTGAACATGCCCACTTTTCTGCTGGCAAATCTATCCTTGTTTTGGGAGGAACTGGTTCAGGTACATATATATTAAGATTTGCTACAAATATTTAGAAATTAATTAAGTTGAAAGATTTTATATTAATTTACTCATAAATTTTTGTTACCATATTATTGATATATAGTATTTATTAATTTTGTCAATAATTAATTTTTATTAAGAACTTGATTGATCATCTTTGATAGTATTTTTTTTCAATCACTTTTTTTTTTTTAATTCAGAAGACTTGAATACGATACTTTACTTAAGAAATTAAATTTAGTATTATCCAGACTAATAACTTTATTTAATTAAGTGATATGTCTATGTTTGGATGTAGCTAGCTAAACAAGTTTATAAGGCGTCTAAGATAGCAGCAACTGCTAAGCACCGGAAAACTTGAACTTTTAAGGGCGTTGGGCGTTGACTTGCCTATTGATTGCACAAAGGAGAACTTTTAAGACCTTCCAGAAAAAATACGATCTAGTGTATGATGTAGTAGGTTAGACTTCTGAACCAAAAAGGGTAAAACATATTGGTAGTTTCCAACATATTTCAAAATTCAGTTTTAATTCATATAAAATTTAAATATATTTTTAGTATCTACATTCATCAAAAGTGATGTAATTTTAATCATTCATATGAGACTAAAAACATATTAATTTTATTTTTAGAAATTAAAACTGAATTTTGAGGTATTTTAAGAGATTAAAAAATATTCTAACTCGTAAAAAATGTCCAACTATATACATTGCTTGTCATGAAACATTAATCATTGTTTACCATAATTACTGATAAATAGGGCAAGGTGATAGAGCATTTAAGGCCGTTAAAAACGGTGGGAAAGTTGTGACAATAGTACCACCTGGACATCCACCATCTATGTTTTTCGTGCTCACCTCAAAGGGATCTATCTTAGAGAATTTAAGACCTTACTTTGAGAGTGGTAAGTTGAAGCCAATACTCGATGCCAAGATTCCAGTGCCATTTTCTCAGGTTATTGAAACCATTTCCTACTTAGAAACTTCAAGAGCCACAGGAAAAGTGGTCGTTTATCCCATACCCTAACCACAATATATTATTAACTCATCATATAATTATAATTAATAATGAACATTTTAAAGTGTGTATACTAAGATAATTAAATTAATTAAGGTTTGCTTTATGTTTATGTATACAAAGCAACCTTGCTGGTGAAAAATAAAGATTGATATCTCGTTGCAATGTGATCAGATTGATATATAAATACTCTTGTAAGCATTCTGAGTTTTGATGCATGTTCTAGTTTGAGTGAATTCCTGCAACTGATAACTCATCTATTTTTTATCAATTAGCAAATAAAAGTGAATAAATAAATAAATAAAGATTGGTAATTGATGTATCTGAAAATCATGATCTAGTTCATGTACATGCAGTTGAAATTCTAGGTTGAAACGGACAAGACCTGGTTTTTACTCTCAGAGGCTGTCTTGTATACTTTATATTTTTCATTTTTATACCATTTTTTTTTATATATTTTTATATTTTTCTACTATATGTTGATTTTTCTTCTTGTGATTGATCGTAAATTTTGTTGAAACACAGATGCATGTATCAGTACTACATTATGACTTCCCTTTGCTCTCAAATGTTTTTTTTATGCTGTGATACGTTATTAGAAATGTATTTTTCGAAAACAAATTGAAAAGGGGAGTGGATAAGAAAAAAGGTGATGAATATTGCAACTGCCAAAAGAACAAGCTTGGAAATTTGAGCCTAAGAGATCAATGGACCTAATTGGGCCATAAGGCCCATAAAATTGAAAATGTTAAAATTTGGAAATTAAATTTTTAAAGTGAACAAAATTTTATAACAATTCCGAAATTTAATTAAGAGATTGAGTGTCATAGGAAAAATAATAAGATTCTAACATTTAGTTTTTGAAAGTATTGAAACTTTGCAGGCTTCAAGAATTAATTTTTGAAAATATGCAAAACTTTCAACTCTTAAGAGATTTAATTTCCACAAGTATAGGTAGGAATTAGAATCCATAAGTGTTCTTACATACTTCTTGAAATTTCTTTTTGCACTTCCATAATTTAATTTTTGAAATGTTAGATCCAAACACATGTATAGGGGTATTTTTTGAAAAAAAATTACGAAGGGTATAGTGAGAGAAAAAAAATGCAACAAGAATTATGCCAAAGTTGATTGTAAAACTTAATAAGAATGTAACTTGATAAATTTTTATAGCATGATTACATGCCATATGCATTGAACCAATAGTTTGGCCAGAAGCCTGGGAATCACTCACATCTTAAGTGTGGTTGAAAATTTTGTAATAGAGATCTAAGTGACCTAGGAAACCCTCAATGTGTATGTAGTCAGGTGGCAATACCCTTATAATATGGTAAATCAATTTAATGCGTAGTATAAGTATTTCCATACAAGTTATTGGGCACGAAAATTGCTTATAAAGTAAAGTGAGCACGCAAATTGACATTTAAGGTATGAAGTTTACGTTCCATAGAGATATGTCGATCAATCATGCATCATTGAGTCTCATTCTCTACATTGTTGATTTAAATAGCAAAAACACCTAATAAATTGATTGGCATTTCTGTGGTTGGAAAAATTGATCAGTTCATTTATTTTTCTCAAGACAGCCGTTGAAGTTTGACTGATGAATGATGATGGTGATGGACAAGTATCCCTATTTATATATGCATCGTCAATACGTTAAATTATTTTCGGGATATAAATAGGTGTTACATTTATCCTTTAGGAGAGTCTCAATGCAACGTTCTATAGTATGTATGTGTCTATGGGATAAATATTTTTTTTTCTTTCAAAAAGAATACTACTGCATATTAATCAAATAGTGTGGTGTACAGGTGTAGTCCTAAAAAATATATATAAAGGATATCGTTAATCAGTATTCCTACAATATTGGTTAAGAAATTAAAATAAAAAATAATAATTATAGATATTATATAGAAAAACATAAAAAAAAAAAAGTTTTAGATAGCATAATTTTATATATTTTCTAATAAAAACATATATCATTTTCGTTTTTTAACCAACGTTTTTAAGAATATTGGTTAATATTTTTTAAAAAGTTTGTATAAACATTTCTTACTTATACTTTGTAAGGATAGAGCTTGGTTTCTTTTACAAAATTTTAGTAGGTAAGGCCACTGCTGTTGGTTGCTAGTGGTTATGGAGGAAGCATCCCATTAAATACAGGAGAAGTTTTAGGTGAATATGCACAAAAAAATGAAATTGTTCGTTGGTGTATCATTTTTAAGATTCCCTATCATGGAATTGGTGGATCGTAGGTCTACTTCCCTATGAAAAATTATACATCACCAGAAATAAGACGGTGTCTTCTTTTATAGGCTTGTTTATTTCTTTAAGATCACAACTAGTTAAAAAGAAAATATATAGTATTAAATAATTATTAAAAAAAAAAAAAAAAAAAGTAGCACAAGATTCGTCCTTTCAAGTCTGGTGGTGTTTTGGTTGTCTTTATTTAACTTCAATTAACATTCATATCTTTGCCATAAAACCAATGGGGCCTAGGGGCCACTTAAAGTTCTTCGTTAATTAATAATTAGCTTGTGATCTTTCTTATCTACTAATTAGTCCTAACTACTGGATCAGGTGTGTATAAATATGGGTCTGGGTGGAGGAAAAGAAAAAGGAGGAAATTAATATTTTGAATAAAATATACTTTAGATCTCTCAATTTCTAGTCAAAATTAATCTTAATCATTATGTTTTAAGTAGTTAGGAGTTTGTATTGTAGTTGGCACTTGGCAGATAATAATATTTTCCAAGTATGTAGTTAAGAGTTTGATTTTTAATTAAGTCCGTATATAATTAGTTAATTAGCAATTTCTAGTCAAAATACACGTTAGTGTTAAACCACATGAAAACAGTTTTTTTTCAATTAACAATGTTAATTTTATAATTAGCTAATTTATACAAAAATTATTTTTGTGCGGTTAGCACCAACTTGTATAAAAAAAAAAAAATACAAGAATCAAGATTATTATTTTTCATTATGAAACTTAAGAATTACGATATTAGGGTGAGGGGCAAAAGTCACTAATAATTAAAAAAAATATAAGAATCAAGATTATTATTTTTTAAAATATAAAAAACTAATTTGATATAAATAAAATAAAATCGAGGATATAATAAACATTCTATCCAAATATTTTGTTAAATCCTAGGGGCACCAAGCTTCGTCTTTCCCCAAGTGTGCTAAATTGCTAATGATATTACTTGTCTTGATTTGGTTCCTGTGACTCTGCATGGATTCATTCCCCCTCCCCCTCCCTATTAACTAATTATATAATATGGTGAAACCAGAAATTGATTAGTGGCTTTCTATAATTGGGACATGAGACTGCTATGTTTGGTTTAAAGATAAGAGGGAACACGTATTGTAGTGCATATATAGTGAAATTAGGTGGTTTAGTCATTCATATATTTGGAGATAAACTCCTATTTGAGTGTATGACTTTGGACCTGTGACATCAATAATTATTGTGCATTGTGCAAAGCTTTTAATGAAGAACTCTTCATCTTTCTTTTTTATATGTAGTTACTTTCATTTCTTATTTTGGAGAAATTCTTCTTTAGTCATGGTATAGCACACATCATTTTTCAAACACTCATATTGTTATATTGAATATAAAGATATTTTAAAAATAAGTGCATTTTTAACTTCTTTTCATAGCATTTCATATTTTGAATAATAATTCAAAGTTGTTCCTAAATCTGAATTAAGCAATTGATATTATTTTATGGAAAAGTTTTTGGCTTAATTATATTTTTAGTGTCTTTATCATCATCATCATTTTGTAAATTTGGTTTCTCTATCTTTTTTCAAGAATTTGATCACTTCATTATATAATTGTATAATTTTGATATATTTGTTAACTTGAAGTCCAATATTTAACATAAATATTATCATGGTAGTAGACTGTTAATGTGAATGTGTTGGCATCACAATATAGAAGTGTCATTTCTATCAAATAGTGATGTCAAGTTAACATATAAATGAGAATTACACAATTAAAATAGCGACAAAAATAAATTAAAATAATAATAATAACGAAATTAAAAGTGTAATTATTTTTTTTTCCATATGTGGATGGTGCTTATGGTAAATGAGAATAGCTGGTGTGCCTATAAAAGTCCTCTATCGTTCAAGCAAATTAACGTATAAAAAATACATATAAATTAGAATGAGGTGTGTGTGGGCTTGAAAAAAAAAAATTGTGTACCTGACTTACATTTCACTTTTCAAAGCATTAGAGTATCTAACTTACTTTTCAATGCATTTCATATTTTAAAAAAAAAATATTTGAATCAGATTCACATTTTAAATAAAAATTTATCCAAAAGACAAATAGACAATATAAAATAAATAAACATTTATTTGTCTCTTAATGTTTGTAGGGCCTGTATAACTTTTTTCTTTAACAAAACAAATGGAAACCGTGTTACAAATTAGGTATTTGTAAACTTTAATGTGATTCAATAATTTTAAATGAAACAAATACAAACTATAATTGTATACGCGTCGTGTCAGCTAAAAAAAAATATCTACAAACCACGTTATCTACCTGTCAACAAAATCCAAATCTCTTGACTTGCTTGATCCTTTTTTCCAAATTCTCCCCATAATTATTCTTTTTCTTTTCTTATTTTTCTCATTTGCATATAAAGAATCATATTAAATAAACTCGTGTTTTAATTTCTTATTTTTTTTGACTGGTTGTGTTTTAATTTCTAAACTTATAGGATTCAGTATTTAAATTTTAACTCCACAAGATTTTCTTGTAGTTCACAGATTTTACAAAATTCCATTTATTCAGTCAACTAAATAAAAAAATTAAAATAAATAAACTCAATCAAAAAATATGCATCGTACGTGTCTGATAATATTGATTTTTTTATAATAATAATGATAATATTGAAAAAACTATTTATCAAAAGAGTGTAGTAGTTTCAAATCAATTTACATGCGAATATTATTTTTTGACGCTACTTTGTCCTATAACTATTATATTTAAAATTGATGTTAATATTTACATAAATGTTTTTTAATATTGGATATATTTATAACCGATGTAAAATTATTTTTTACATTGATTATTCTGAGAAACACCACTCATGACGCGCCTACTGAACAAAATAACGTAAAAAACACAACCCCTGCATTACTGCATATAAATAATTTTAAAACTATACTCTTTTGATAAATAATTATTTTATTTTAACACTATTGTAAAAAAGTCGATAATATTGCTGTGTTCAAATTCTATCAAATACAAAAAGTCATATTTCTCAGGGAATAAGTAACTTTTGGGTAGTGGGCCCGGGCCCGGCCCACGTCTGCGGCTTGGTATGAGGGGTCCATCACTTACAGCTGGATATGTGGTCCACGTGGACGCCCACAATCTTAACCAATCATTGCATCAACTTTCGCCACGTGCCCACTTTCTACTCGGACTTTCACCCCCTCACACGGAAACGGACGGTGAGTTTACCATTTCCCTTGTCCCTAGTCTTTTCGCGTCCAAAAGCCGTTAATCCCGCCACCCTATGCTTCTTACGTTTCAACTGCAACTCCGAAACTTAAATAAATCCATCCAAAAAAATTATATAAACCCAAAAAAATATCATACCCAAATACCCAATATTATCCACTCGTGGTTTTTTTTTTTCCTTTTTCGTTCTTTGATGATGACCAAACACGAATAAGAAATCTCTATTAAAAATTGTGTAACAAAATTTAAAATAGTTGAAAAACTTTTACTTATTTTTTATCTCTTTTATTTTTTTTTATTTTCATTTTTTTATTTTATTTTCAATTTATCATTGAATTGATTTATCTTCGACTTCAATTAATTTGATTAAAGATGATGTTGATTCTAAGAAACATTTATCTAATAAAAAAATCAATGAAACTACCTTTTTCTTAAAATAAAATAAAATAAAATTTTAACATGTTTTATTTACATATGACTCAAACTGAATGATAATATTTTTAAGAGTGATGCAATCTTATAGTGCGAGGTATTTTTTTTTCTTCTGATATAAGAAATTTATCAATTCATAATTTATTTTTTATTTACCATCAGTGTAAAAAATCCATTACATAATCAATTAATTAAAAATAAAAAAAATCATAATTAATATTACTTCTAAAGTAATTATTATTAAAGTCAATGATAAATTGAGAAAAAAGATTATATACAACATAAAAAAACATTTCACATGGATTTAATTATAATTTATTGTATATGGTAAATTTGTTGATTTTTAAAATAATTATCTTAAAATAATTCAAACAATAATTTGTGATTGGATGACGATATAAAATTATTTTACACAATTAATGATATAAAAATTAATCTCTAATAAATTTATCATAAGTAACAACTTGTGTTATATCACAGTGTCAAAATCTTTTATACTATCAAATTACATAATAGGTGTAACCGAATTCCTCTAATTTTTTGGATGTGAAACATCAAATATTTGTTGAACACTTATTCTAACAACAAATATTTGGAATTCACTCAATATAATCAATAAGATAGTTGACTTTTATGCAAACATCGTGATAATCAATTTAGGCTTAAGCAACAACAATGATTCATATTATTTTTTTCATTTCTAATTTGGCTTTGGATGCTGCTAATTAAGCTATTTCTTTTCATATAAGAAAAACCAGTCAATAATTAATACATGATTGAGAATTGTTAATAGACAATTCATATATCTATCTGGCAACAATCCTTAATTGATTGTACTTTGAAAAGAAAAAATTATCAATTCTTTTATGAGAATAATAAAGCAGTTAAGTTGAAGATGAAGGAAAAGAGTGGGAGAGAGGTCACCTTCTTGGTTTTGCTTCAACATTCCAACTCTGTGGAGCAAGTACAACTCTTACAAACATGACATGATGCATAAATTATCTAGAAATCTCAATAATTCCAATTTTAATTCCCATTCTGCCCTTCACATTCACTCAAAATTTCCATTACCTGACACGGGTCTTGTTCCACACCCCACATGCACATATATATACACATATATAAATGCATGCCATTACAAATGGTACAGCTATGTTAACCCATATCTCTTCATCTGTTCATAACATAACATAACACCCATACAACAAGCTAGCAACCTTGGAAAGTTTTTGGCTTATATTCTTCGGAGAGTACTAAAGGTAACAGTAGCAAAACACCCCCATTCATTGTCTCTGTTGTGTTATTGTTTTGCTTTGCTTTGGTTCCTGTATTTAATGTTAATGCCTTCAATCACACACATGACACACACCCTTTTGTGTATATGTTCTTATTCTCAATGAGGTTTTGTTTGGTGTTGCATTTTCATTGCTTTCTGCTATTTCCAACAAAAGAGTTTTTTTGTTGTTTCTTGATTGTGTTCCTTGTTTCATTCACATTGCTTTTTTTGTTGCCCTGAGTTTGATCACTGACAATGATGGAATTTCAGAAAACGTTTTTTGTGTTGTGTTGTGAATTGTACATAAGGAGCATCTGGGAAGAAGCAATGTTACGCAATCAAATCATCCAGATGGAATATTTTTATTTGCTTTTGGCTTCTTTTTTTTTTTTCTTTCTCTTTTTGGTTTGCTGTAATGGGTTATAAAGTTTGATTCATTTCCCTTTTACTTTTGTATCTTTTTTCTGTTTCTCCTTAGACAGTAGCATTCTTTTTTATTGAAATATTATTAGCACCCGTGAAGTCATCATTGGTTTTGGGGTCTGCACCTGAAAAGTGAAAATTGGTTCTTGATTTTGCATGACAGCCCCAAACATTATTGTATTGCAAAATGCAAACTTTGATTTTTTTGTTTTCCTGTTTTTGAATAATTTCTAACTGTTTTTTTTTTTTTTTTTTTGCTTATTAATTTTAGGTGAGGTGCTGATTATTGTGTTCGATGCCTGGTCTGGCCATGGATGAATTCAATGTAAATAATGCAGCAGAGGAACCAAGTGGGAGTTATAAGGAAAACTTTGCTCAACAAGCATCACCAAGGAGTACTCTGAGTCCGAGGAGCATTCAGAGTGATTCAATTGATTTGGCAATTGATGGAGTGGTAGATACCTCCATTGAGCAATTGTATCACAATGTGTGTGAAATGAGGAGCTCTGATCACTCACCCTCAAGGGCTAGTTTCTACTCTTATGATTGTGATGGTGAGTCCAGGATTGATTCAGAACTAGGCCATCTTGCTGGTGATATTGTGGATTTGGAGATCACAAAGGAGGTGGTTACAGAGAATAAAGAGGACTTCAATGTCAATGCTAGTGGCAAAACTCCTGAGAAAGATGTTGTTGTGTCAAAGAAGGATGAAAAAGTCATTGAAGGATCATCCAAGGCAACTCCTAAGAGGAGCGAAAAGGCTGTCAAAAAAACGAACGGTGCTAATTACCGGACGAGGAAGCATAGGAGGCACCTTGGTTTGAAGGCGATCGAGGAGCGTATTGCTGCAGGGTTAGATAATCCTGACTTGGGACCATTTTTGCTGAAGCAAACAAGAGATATGATCTCCTCGGGGGAGAATCCCCGAAAAGCGCTTGATTTCGCTCTTAGAGCTTTGAAATCATTTGAGATTTGTGCAGAGGGGAAACCAAGTTTAGATATGGTAATGTGCCTGCATGTCTTGGCTACAATATACTGTAATTTAGGACAGTACAATGAGGCCATTCCGGTTCTGGAGCGTTCCATTGATATTCCGGTGTTGGAGGATGGCCAAGATCATGCACTGGCTAAGTTTGCAGGGTGCATGCAATTGGGAGACACTTATGCAATGATGGGGCAGATTGAGAATTCCCTGCTGTTTTATACAGCAGGTCTTGAGATTCAAGGGCAGGTCTTGGGGGAAACAGACCCGAGATTCGGTGAAACGTGTCGCTATGTGGCCGAGGCACATGTTCAGGCACTGCAGTTTGATGAGGCTGAGAAGCTGTGTCAGATGGCTCTTGACATTCACCGGGGAAATGGAGCTCCTGCTTCCATCGAGGAAGCGGCTGATAGGAGACTAATGGGGCTTATCTGTGACTCAAAGGGTGATTATGAGGCTGCTCTAGAGCATTATGTTTTGGCAAGCATGGCTATGGCTGCAAATGACCATGAATCAGATGTGGCTTCAGTTGATTGCAGCATAGGTGATGCCTATTTGGCGTTGGCGCGCTACGATGAGGCGGTGTTTTCTTATCAGAAAGCACTCACTGTGTTCAAATCAACAAAAGGAGAGAATCATCCAACAGTTGCTTCAGTCTATGTGAGGTTGGCTGATCTGTACAACAAAATTGGCAAGTTCAAGGAGTCTAAGTCTTACTGTGAAAATGCACTCAGAATTTTCGGGAAGATCAAGCCAGGGGTCCCCTCAGAAGAGATTGCTAGTGGCTTGATAGATGTTGCTGCAATCTATCAATCCATGAATGATTTGGAGAAAGGATTGAAGTTGCTCAAAAAGGCCTTGAAGATATATGGCAATGCTCTTGGTCAGCAAAGCACTGTTGCAGGAATTGAGGCCCAAATGGGGGTTATGTATTACATGCTAGGGAACTATTCTGACTCTTACAACATCTTCAAAAGTGCCATAGCCAAATTTCGCGCCAGCGGAGAGAAGAAAACTGCTTTGTTTGGGATTGCTTTGAACCAAATGGGCCTTGCCTGTGTGCAGTGTTATGCTATAAATGAGGCAGCAGATTTGTTTGAAGAGGCCAGAACTATATTGGAAAAAGAATATGGTCCTTATCATCCAGACACCTTAGGGGTCTATAGCAATCTAGCAGGCACCTATGATGCAATGGGAAGGTAATATATTTACACTCCTTAATCCTTGATTTGATATGAAAATAGTTTAATTTCTATGCATTGTTAGGATAGAATATTTTAAATTGTCAATCAATCAGAAATCATCAATGTTATGATTTTTAAAATAGTTATTATAAAAGTCAACAAATTTATCTGAGAGCATGGTGGTATTTGTTAGTTGTCACTATTCCTTTCTTCATCTCTTTTTTTTACTACTTCATGCATTACAAGAACACTTAATTTCCAGGCTATGATTGCTAATATTTCTAGTTCGATTGTGATGTTTTGCAGAGTGGATGATGCCATTGAAATTTTGGAATATGTAGTTGGCATGAGAGAAGAGAAGCTTGGAACAGCAAATCCTGATGTGGATGATGAGAAACGTAGGTTGGAAGAGTTGTTGAAAGAAGCCGGCAGGGCACGGAACAGGAGATCAAGAACATCATTGGAAACTCTCCTTGACACCAACTCTCAGCTTATGAAAAACAATGGCATTAAGGTCCTATAAACCTGTGGTTGTATATAAAAACAAGATAAGATTAACTATTTTTGCTCATTATGATCATTGCTTGCATATTTGGCCGGGGAAACAATAACAAAGTGGAAGTAGGTTTCCACTATCCAATTGTTTGTTACTAAAGGATGTTCACAGAAGTTACTTCATATATGTCTATTTTCTGTAGTGAAGAGCAAATTCCGGTTATTCATATTTTTCCTTGTATAATTGAATTTATATAAATGGTGGAAATTCAAATTTCTATGTATACAGATGGATGTTGAAACTTAATTTTCCCTGCTGCTGGTACACCAAACGTCCCATTAGAAAACTCAGTTGCTTCTTACCGCGTTTTAGATGCAACATAGTTTTACAAGTTCCAATGTTATAGTCAAGGATCTTATGAACGTGAGAAGCATGAATATGACACTGAAGATGTTGTAGGTGACATCATATATCAAAATCTTATGCTTACATTCTAATGCACGACATTTGCGTAAAAATGGTATTTGCGCACGTCTTGACCAGTCCTTAGGATTTAGATAATTGTGATATTGTATAAAGATTTATATATTTTCTGAAGTGCTAATTGGGCTTTAGATAAGATAATTGTAATATAATCTGAACTATTAATTCTTGTTTTCAATTAACATGTTGAGAAGGATTTTTGCATTGATCACCGCCATATACTGTTCCATTCACTATGGCAGTATGGCTTTCTGCCCGCGATGTATTATGTTGTAACCATAGTAACTTCCACAACAGAATTCCAATGGACTAACAAAACCTGTCAAAAATCAAGAAAAAAAAATTATTGGACAATAGCAGTTTTTAAGATAACCGCATTCCTCTGTATTTGCATAAAATATATTTTTAGTTTCTAAAAAAAAACTTGAAAAACAGTTATAATTCTTATTTATACAAAGTTAATATATTTTAGGTCTCTATATTTATTAAAAGTGATGTTAAGTGACTAAAACATGTGTTATTATTAAAATGTAAGAACTAAAAATGTCTTAAAGTTTCATAGGAACTAAAATGGTAAAACCAATTTTTGAGATAATTTGAAGGATAAAAACATATTTTACTTCCTAAACTAAATTATATGTGACTTTAGAGGCATAAAGACACTACTACACATGTGACCTTTAATAATATTTTTTTTGCTTAAAACTTATTAAAAATGTTGTTAAAAGCTTTTGGCAATATTTAAAAAATGTTTTCAAATATGAATAAATGTTAACGATATGTTTTCGCAACATTTTATCAAATGTTGTATATAGTTCATGTCGCTAAAACCCTTGTGAACATTTAGCGACATAGGCTACGCACATTTGATAAAATGTTGCGAAAACATCTCGGTAACATTTATTCATATTTGGAAACATTTTTTAAATGTTGTCAAAAGCTTTTAGCAATATTTTAATTAGTGTTAGATAAAAAAATATTGCTAAATATTACATATATGTTGATTAGTTCATATTTGGTAGTGTACACATCAACATATGTAAACCTGGCAAGTGGGAGCTTTGTTCTCATCTTAAAACATTTGGTCTTTGAGCTAATGAGCTGCTTGTTAAATTCCTGAGCAAGCTCATTCTGAGGTTTCACTCAGCCTTTGCATCCAGTTTAGGGTTGGAAACATTATAAATGTAACTAATGGGAAAGCATCCAATTGGACCAATGTCATGAATCCAGAACACTCTTGTCCCTTCATTGTATAGTAGCTAAAATGTACACATTATTAAGTGTTAGTTCCACAACTAAATTTGATAATGCCAACAAAAGCTTTGGGGCTTACTTACTTGCACTACTTGGAACAATTGGCTTAAAATTTTCAGGAATTGACTTTAGGTGACCCTGTTGGTTTATTTTCTATTTATTGACTAAGTCAAAACCACTTAAGGTGGTCCACTCACCTTATCTTCTTAGGATTAAGTTGTTGCTAATTTTATCCCTTATCTTTAGCAACTAAGCCCATGTTTTATGCATATCAAAAACAACCTCTTTGATGAGAAGAGGTTATAAAAGGAGATGTGCAAGGCCAAGGTCCATGTGCTTGCTATCTGAAAATCTCAATACACCATCAGTGAGTGATAGTGAAAGCATAGAAGATCCTTAAGCCAAAAGTCATATTAGTTGGAATACCTATAAACTGTTTACAGATTATTTGACTCATGGACAACAGCAAATTCATCTTCGGAGCAAACAAGAATAGCAATGGCAAAAGGTATTTATGATCTTAATTTTTTCGCACTTAATCTAATTGCTTATGTTGTTTATGCATGATCGGATTATTTAGTTTTCTTACAGACCCTACTAGATTAGGCAAAAACCAAGATGAATGATAAACTTTGATATTATGTTATATTTCAGCTTAAAATCAATTGGCATAAGTTTTCCAACAAATATATAAATTACACATGAGAATTGAGGTAGACAGAGTGAGACTTCCTAACTCTCGGGTCGTGGAAGACTACTTTTGAAAGGTGGTTCTATCCCTGGAAACATCACATAAGTTTAGGTTTCATTTTCATCTCACTCATTATGAATCACAATCTATTAATTTTTTTTTACAATTGAATATCTCTCTCAAATATGCCATCAATTTTAGTACTTTAATAAATTTTAATTATGTATACTTCAAGATGTTCACATGGAAATAATACTACTTAGAATAAATAGTGCATAAAATGATAATATAAATGATTTTTAAATTGTAATTCAATTACAAATTATTATTAATGATTTTTTTTAACTTTTACAATAATTACATTCTCAATTAAAGATATCATATATAAATTTTCATCTTATTTGTTCACATATATAAATTTTGACATAAAATAAAGTTCGATTCCGTACTTTTTTAGTATGTTTTTATTAAATAATTATACGTTAATAATAATTTTTTAACTTAATTAATTAATAATGTTTTATATTATATGTTACTTTATTTACATTGAAATATATTTTGTGAAATATATATCTTAAGTATAATTATAATTTATATTCTAGCTATATAAAATATAAAAATTATATTTTATTGTTGACTTTTTCATATATATTATTCGGTTTGGTAAAGATAAAAATTAATTTGTTTCCATGTGTATAAAACTTAAAAGATACTCCTGCACAAGCAAGAACGATTGTGGTTTTTCTGAGTTTTGGGCTTTCGTTAGCCAATTTCGAAAGTCCAAAAAACTCAAGCCCAGCCCAGTTTTTATTATTCTAATCTGCCAAACAAAATGCAAATACTAATTACATTGTATAGTTTAATCACTAAACAAAGTAAAATTGCATAAGATATATATAATGTACAAACTAACATGCCAATTTATATATACGAATATTGAATACTGCCCCCATTGATTTTAAACACCAAAAAATTTATGAATTATTCGTTTAAATTCTATCTATTTAATTGTATATAGATTAATTTCTTCTATAAAGAATACGGATTAGTTATTTTTTTGTTGAACCACTGTAATTAGGTTGGGCTTTTTCGGTCTGAAACTTAATTACATTTAAAATTCATTACCCCTAAGAGCGTATTATGTGGAGATCCAACTCAAATTCTTCCTCATCATATATTGTCAAATGAGGTACACTCATTATCATTATTGAGTATGAATTATGTTTTCTAAAATTCAATGCATGCTCACTAACTTCGTGAGATAATGAAACAGTTGGGGCAAAAGGAATTTTGGATTGAACTATAAAAGGGATCTGCACTAAAATCCAAATATTTAAGTTGACTGAACTAACATTATCTGGTAGTTGAGCCGTTACAGTGTGACCTCACATTTCCAAAATTAAGCTACAATGGCTTTTCCCACAACATAAATTATGATATATGTTCTTACCCATGTACACGGCACCCCAATTAATCGTTCTTGCACAATTGCTTGTTTATGGAAATAACAACTTGAAGAATGAAGACCCCCATAATGTATGGTACTCTATCTCAATATAAGTGACTAGCTATGCTCAGAAACATGCCTGCCCAATTGGAACTGGTGGATCTGAGAGGGATCCATAGAGAATTCTTTTAGCAACCCATTGATTTGCTGCTTGAGAGTAGTGTATGCCATCCCAACTAACATGTTGGGAAGGATTTTTGCATGGATTTCCATAAACTGTTCCATTTATTATGGCTGTCTTCCCACAATTTATGTGGTAACCATAGTAACTGCCACAACAGAACTCCAATGGACTCACAAAACCTGTCACAAATCAAGCATAGAATTACAAGTTAATTGACCAACAGAAAAATGATAATTAAGTTGATAACCAAAACAATGAAACATTGTTTTGCCCTAAATTTTGTGTGACTTCGAGGACTTGAAGACCACCTTGGTTTCTTGTATTGTTGATTAGTTCATATTTGGCAGTGTACACATCAACATATGTAAATTTTGCCAGTGTGAACTTTCTCCTTAGCTGAAACACTTGGTCCTTGAGCTGTCTGTTAAATTCCTGAGCAAGATCATTCTGAGGTTTCACACAGCCATTTGCATCTATGTTACCCTTCTTGGGCTCATAATAAATGTAACTGTAGGGCAAGCATCCAATTGGACCTGTGTTATGAATCCAGAACACTCTTGCCCCTACATTGTATAGTTGCTGAAATGCAAAAAATTAAAAAGTGTTAGTTACAGAGCCAATTTTTGTTGCTATATGATATATCATCCTCCCTCCTTTCTCTTTTATAAGCAAAAAAGTTTCAAAGTGTTCTCAAATATATGTCAAAGTTAACTACTTTTTTTCCCTTATTTAATAAGATTATGTTCAAAATAGCCTTCATTTAATAGGTTTGTGTTCAATATCAATTTTCAGTGAAGGGTAGTTTAGGAAAAATATTTGTTTTTTTAATTAGGAATGACACAATTTAATGAAATAAATTAACTTTCTTAATAAGTGTGAAATTCTTTTTTTTTTTTTGGCTTATAAAAGAGAACGGGTGGAGTACCTAATAATGTCAACTAGGCATTGAGAATTGCTTACCTGCACTGCTTGGAAGAACTGGTTTAAGATTTCAGGAATTGACTTTATAACTTGTTCCTGTGCAGTGTGTTGAAGACCAAAGGCAAGATCATTTTGTCCAATATCAAAGGTGTATAGGGCTTTGGAAAAGTCCTCAGGCCTTGGAAGACAATTCTTGAAAGGTGGTTCTGTCCCTGGAAACATCACACTGGTTCAATTCTAATGTCATCACTCATTAGGAATCACCATCTACTGCTATCATAAAAGTGGTTCTCTTTCAAATATGCCATCAATTTTAGCACTTAATGAGAAGTTTAAGACAGGAGTGTGACAACACAAAAAAAAAAGACAGAATACAAAATTTAGGAAATTATTGAATATGAAGAGATATATTGGATTGAAGAAAAGATGACAAAAGATCTGTTAAGATGGTTTGGATAAGTATGAAGGTCAATCAAAAAAGTAAGTTACATAGATTTTAGCCTTATGAAAGAGGGAGAGGAAAATCAAGAAGAACATTGGAGGAAATTATTAAGAGGGATCATCTTATAGTAAATAATATCACTAAGGATTTGGTCTTTAATCGAACTCAATAGCATCGTGTGATCCATGCTAAGATTTTAGTTGACATTATTTTATTAAATTCTGATTATGCTTCAGGATGTTATTGTTCTTGTTGGAAACAATATCAATACACATTTGTCTAGCACACTAATTAACAAAAACACATGAAAGAACATGCAGAGGGGAAGAGAAACTAACTGTTGTTAGAAAGCTGATTGAAGAGAGTGTTGGTGTGAGACTTGAACAGTAGGAACTGAGCTACTTGAAGGCCAAGAGGGAATGGACTAAAACCACCAGGCCGAATGGAGGAGCCTCCTACTGCAAAGTTTGCACCATGCCTGTAATTCGATCCAACCGAGTCCAAATATGCATTCAGGTATGGCAGCTTCAACTCTTCAGCTGCACAAACACACACACAAAAAAAAGGAGATATACATAAGATATATATAACATAGGGCCTATTTCGGTTAACTTATCCAGAAGGACTTCTAGGAGAAGAAAATAAGAAGAAAAAATGAAATGAACTTCTTTATAAGTTAAAATTAGCTTATGCACAAACTAATTAATCAACAATCACTTCTGTAGTCCACTCAGTGATTGAGCAACAAATAGGGTCAGAATCAGAATGATCCCACTAAAGATGAGTAAAAAAGTTGCCTATTCAATTGATACATACAAAATAAAAGGCTCAAACAAGTCAATGTATCATCATACAGAGAGGAATGTTAGCGATACTCTTTATGACACTCTCTTTCGGAGGCTTTCTCTATGATTGGTTAGAAGTTATTGAAAATCACCAACATAAAATATGAATATGTAAAGGGAAATGTAGAGTATAGACTATGCTTTGCTTACTCATATAATCTATGATGAGACGGCCATCAGAGGCCCTTCCTGAGAGGCTTCCAAAGAAGCTTATGCCATTGGGAGGCTTCACCCCTGTGAATGCTGCAAAAACAGCTCCTGTGTCTGAATTTGAGTCACCAAAGTTGAAGATTGCTGGGAACCAACACTTGCTGAAGTTAGAGGCATCCACACTTGAAACTTGAATGAATGTGCATGCCACACACAGATTGAACCACACAACTACATAAACCAGCCTCCTACAATTCATGGTTGTGGTAGCAATCACTATAAGTCTTAGTAAGAAAATTTGTTTCTTAAAAGTGGTCCACTACCACTCAATAAATAGGGATCATGAAGTGGCCTCCTTAGACTCAAGTGAGGCAATTACTATTTCATGCCAACTCTGAAGAATAGAGATTTATATCACCGACAATATTTTCTCAATAAATTCATTTACTCATTAAGTTTGTGGCATGACTGTCAATGTCATTTTAAAATAAAAACAAATATTCATAAGCATTGTTGTGCATAATTCATGCTCTCTCTCTTGCTTAGGGGAATGTTTTTGTTTCATGTTTGAAAAGAGTTAAATGGACTTTTTCTTTTTTCACTCTTGATTGCTGAATATGGAAATGAAAAATTCACAAGCAACCTTGATAACGGTGTAATCATTTTATGAATGTTATAAAAAGGATATATATATATATATGGCAAAAGAATCTAAATAATATAATTTAAATAAAAAATTATGAATTTGGGGCTGTTTCAAAACTATTTACAAATCTGGGATAGTTGGTCACGCCTATTGGGCGTGACTGGATTCAGGCATGACCGGTCACGTCCAATTTTGGACGTGACTAAATCCGTCGCTAAATTGATTAGTGATCGATTTAGCAACTAACCGATTTAGCGACGGAATATTTGGTTTTTTTTATTTTTTTCGTTTGCGACAAAAATATTCCGTCGCAAAAACTGTTAGCGACTAGAATAAAGATTAAAATTGGCATGTTTTAATTTTTGACATAAAATATCATTCAATATTATTTATTTTTATTTTTATTTAATTTGAAAGTATTTTTAGATTGATCTTCATCATAGATATGATCTTTTTTAATTTTTTTTAATATTGTTTTATTTAGTATATTTTTTTAATTTTATATAATTTTATTTAATATATTCTGGATTTTTGGTATATATAATTTTAATATATTATTTTATTTAATATATTTTCTAAATTTTTATATGATCTTGTTTAATATTTTTTGGATTTTGTATATATAACTAATTTTTAATATAATATTTTATTCAATAAAATTTTTCAATTTTATTTTGGAATTTGAAAAAATTGAATATTTTCTTATACTTCTCATTTTTTATATCTAGACTACCCCATTAAACACATTATTCTCATCCCTCTCATCATCTCTTTCATTCTCTCATAATTTGATAATTCTCTTTCAAAAAAGTAGAAGACAATTCTCCTTTTCTCTTTTTGTTCCAGTCAAAAGCACGCAGTCGACTAACTCGTCATCGAAACTACACCGAAACTCAGGCTTTCTGTCAATCGGTGACTCAATTGTATAAAATTAGAAAGGATCGTCCATCTTTCATGGTGAATGATCAATTGTGCGAGTAAGTTGGTCATCATCTTTATCTCTCTGGGTAAGCGTAATGCAATTCTTTGCATTTCAATTTGATTCACTTTGTCTCACGCAGTTCCACTCCTATGTCTAGAGTTCTGCAATGTTTCGACGCTCCAAGTGCGCTTTGGAATTAATGGGATGCTACAATTCCGATTATTGATTGGTAAGTGCACTTTGGGATGAGTGGAACGAGTGGTAAAGTGTGGAATGAGTGCGGAAAAGTTAGGAATGAATATGCTTTGGGATAAATGGGGTTATTATATAAAAATCCAAAAAATATTAAACAAAACCATATAAAAATTTAGAATATCGAAAAAAGTTACAATGGCGTACGATATGTCCTTCAAATGGTCTAACTTTTGATGGAAATGTCTGATCGAGGTGTACGATATGTCGAAATGCTCGAAATTAATAGAAGTAATTAAAAAATAAAAGATAGCATGCAATTAACTGACTAAATAATTAAAAAAGTAGAAAACAAGAAAATTTTTAGATGTTCAAAGAATAAATCACAATTTTGAGGCACTTAGAGGCCTTTTTTGGGAAATTTTTTTGACTAAATCCCCTTTGGAACCTACCAGCGGCTTCTCCTCTCAAGTTCGAACGCGTGGCCATCGATTTCACCTCAATCGGACATTCCAGTCAAAAGTTATGACCGTCCGAAGTTTATATACGCATCACTTCATTTGTGCATGACACGTGTTAGGAGTAGGTCACGTCTAGAACTGGGCATGATTGGTCACGCCCAGAACCAGGCGTGACTACCCCTTAGTCACGCCTGATTCTGAGCGTGACCAATCATGTCCAGTTCTAAGCGTGATTAACTGTCCCAAATTTATGATTAATTTTGAAATAGTTTCAAATTTATAATTTTTTATTTAAATTGTATTATTTAGGTTCTTTTACTATATATATATATATATATATTCTCAAGTGAATGGATTTTTATTTGTCAAGTATTATCATTCCAAAGCGTTTAAAGTGTATTATACAATTTCAACTACAACATTTTTTTCTGGTAAATTCCAAATTGAGTCTGTTTAACCTTTTTCGATTTTTACTTCGGTTTGAACCTTTTATCAAGTTTTGAATTCCAAATTTCTGGGTCGCTGGGCCCTTTTTTGTTTGTACTATGAAACAATATTTTCACATAAATCATTAAGTAGTATCTTGAAAGAAACATGAAATAATAACAAAAATGAAACACGTGGCAATCAAATTTCTCTTCATCAAAAAACTCAAATCCAGACTCCAAAAGCAATTGTATTTGTGCTTGATGTGATGCTGATAACATTTTTAGGATAGGTCTTTAATTGAAATTTTAGATTATTTTTTGGTAGATTTTATAGTTTCATATAAGATTAAAGATCTCTTTATGTCTCTTTTATTTATTTTTTTAATGGTAGATTTCATTTTGAGATCTTAGGAAAAAAGAAAAAGAAAAAAAATTATTCTTTGAACAATGTATAGATCTTAAGAGATTTTCTACGAGAACTCATCCTCCATGTTAAGCATTTATTCAACTCCTTTATTGAGAGATATAATGAATATCAAATCTTGAGTTTAAGATTTTTACTCAAAATCTTACACTAAAGAGATAAGTTCCAAATTGGAGATGATTTTAAAAATAATTCATTTGCATGAAGTTTGAACAAAAGTCATAAAATCGTTCAATGGCAATCATTTATTTGCAATTATTAATGCTTGTATTTTAACTTAGTGTCTTGATTAACCATTCAAACACATTTTATTGTTCCTTCTCTTTCTTTAATGAGAAGGCTCACCAAATTGATTCGCAACTTAAGAGTGAAGGATAAGGTTCAATGATTGGCGGTGAAAGTTCAGAATTCAGACAGCAGCCATCAATGATGCTCAGAGATTCGCTGCATTAGTTCAGTGGTGAAATGGGCCATGAATGGTCCTTCTATTTAATTCATTGCCACAATGTTTGTTTAAGGAGATAAAATATCACAGTTTCGGCCTTTCGATCAAAAGAGGATCAAACAAGGGTATTTTTTTTCAAGATTATTGAATGGGGTAGTTTTTGAAAAAAATATCCAAGTAAGTCATAAAAGTCACCACAACTTCACACCCAAAAGGTCTATTAACTTTCGAATTTAAATGGTCTAGAGAATAATTAAAATAAATAAATAAATGCAAAAGTTGTAAAATATTGTAAAACTTTTGGATTTGAAATCGTGGTAACATTTATGACTTATTTTTTTATTGGGAATTTTTTTAAAAAACTACTCTTATTTGGTAATTTTGAAGAAAAATACCCCTTTTATTTTAAAAAAAAAAAACCTACAATTTCAGCAAAACCTTCACATATAAAATAATTGAAGGCACTGTTTATAACTGTGACCAAAATTTCAACATACCCATTATAAGCAACTGTTAATTGTTAAATAACATAGTGATCAGTCTGGTAGTTTCTTTGATCTTACTCGGTAAATGTCTAGTTTATGCAAAATTTGTGCTGTAAAAAAAATGTAAAATTTGATATGCATGATAAAAATCAAAAATAAAATCAAATGATTCAATGGTTGAATTTGTCAATTTCGTATTTTACAGAAAATTATTAAGTAATGTAACTGTAAAAGTTTGACACCAAGTGATACTTTTTCTTGCCCCTTTTATTTAGTTGGACAGCATACTTCAATTTCCACAATGAAAATATTATCTCTCTTGAATTACATGAGGGGTGACACATGGAAATTCTTGATAATTGGTTTTATGCAACAAAAGTAAAAATGTAAAATGACGTAGGGATTACACAATGACATCAGCTTATATCAATTGATCATTTGATCATGTCCCGTTTATTTGGTTAGACAGCATCCTTCAATTTACAGTATGAATATTCTCTCTTGAATTACGTGTAGGGGTGTCACATGGAAATTTTGACAGTTACTGGTTTTATTCAACAAAAAGTATGATGATGTAGGGATTAGACCTTGCTGATATATGTAGAGATTATACAACATTGTTATGTTTGAGCCACTTTATCTCCTTGTTTTCTTTCAGCTTGTGTTTAGAAGGGTTTCTTATCCCATATTTATATTCCCTGTAGAGTGATGGATTGGATTGGAAAGGAGAAGAACAGCAACAAGAAATAAGAATGTTGGGAATGTGTGAACACGTGCACACATATGCAGTCTCACTTTAATGTGATAGGTCAACACTTTTATATATTACTTTAATTTAAATATTTTTCTCTATTTTTTTATTTTTATTTTTCATTTCATTTCATACTATCAAACGGTTCCTAAATGATCAAGCTTTTGCACGCATACCTCAAGTGGCGTGTGCAATTATCTTTTTCAAATGTTCTATAGTTTGTATGATGGCAACGGTAAATGATTGATTACAAACCATAACCACCTCTATTCTATGTCACCCTATATATGCTTTCTAACAAACATTAAATAATATGATTATTAATAGTGAATGATGTTGTAACCCTATCAACGCATAGTTATAAAAATCGCATCGATCTAGTCGATCAAATTAAGATTTGGTATTCTAAACTATTCAATTAAAGTGTAGAATTAAAATGCAAGTGATCTAATATGATCTGATTTAATTCCATCAGATTTAGTGAAACCCATAGATCCAGTCCGAATTGACTCAATTGAGATTTTTTTTTATTTTCTTTTACAATTTCAAGTTAAATTGTTAATAACTAATTATTGAATAATATATAATATAATCTCTTAATATTATTTTTTATCTTGATAACAATATATATATATATAATAATTAATTATTATCATATTAATCATGATATAATTTAATATTTATGTATTTTATACATTTTTACTATATTTATTTATAGTCATTTGATAAATTTTGTATTTAGTCCTAAAAATAATAATTTTCTTAGTTATTTAATGATAATACCTACAAAATAATTTATAAAAATAAATTATTATATAATATTTATAGTTTGACCGTAACAATCAATTTAATTTTGGAATATAAAAATATTGATTAATTATATTTTGGTAAGTATTATATATATATATATATATATATATATATATATATATATATATAAAAGATCAATCTACTGATCTAGTACCTGGACTGGGTGGAGGTTTCTTAACACTAGTCACAGGCATTTCTAATTTCCTGCACGTCAAGAATGTCTAGTATTAATCATCACCTGCTTATGTTTCTTGAGCATGCACATCAAGTATGTTGAGAATCATGATGGCATAAAAGAACCAAAAATAAAAATATTCAAAATCTGAGATTTGATTGCAACATGAAGCTGATACATCTGATCTGAGATTAACCAAAATTACAAATAGGGAATATTTTTCTTGCTAAGTTGCTATAGTTAAACAATGAATGAAGTAAGTAAAATCAGAAAACTATAAAGGAGAGTAGGCAATCACTTTAAGGTTCTTATTTCACTATATTTCAATTAGATCTACCCATTTATATGTATCGTGGCACAATTTGATGCCTTAGTGGTACATGGGCTGCTTGTGTAATTGTCGAGATCTCCATGTAGTGTTTACAGCTGAACTTGGAAAAATGATTGTTGGAAGTCGCTTACTCTCCTCGAGATGAGGAAAATCGACGGTGTAATGTAGTCCGCGGCTCTCGTTTCTAGGCACTTCTTGTAAAAACCAGTGCCCTTCATGTGATCAACTGAGTTGCTAGCAAGTGCCTCAAGCAATGAGTTGCTAGCAAGTCTGTTTGCTCCATGCAAACCTATGCACGCTACCTCGCCAGCCACATACAGACCTTTTACGTTGGTCTCTCCTTGGAGACCAGCTTGAACTCCTCCGCACATGTAATGAGCAGCTGGAACAACTGGGATTGGATGACGAGTTATGTCCAAACCATACTGGAGACACGTAGAAGCAATATTGGGAAAATGGGAGAGAAATTTCCTCCTTTGGCTTGCAACTCATATCGAGAAACGTAGTGTTAAAACGGTTAAAACGGACTATTCTACATTTTTGTCTTCAAAATCGTGTTGAAACGCATCAAGTAAATAGGTTGAACAACTTGGTAAACTCGACAAGTTTACTGAGTTGACTCAGTTTTTTTTTAAAAAATAATAAAAATATCTCATTTATGATTTTATTAAGTTGGTGCTTTGATTTTAGTATTTATTATGATGACTAAGTTTGAACTTATTTTATTTTCTTAATGTTTGGATTTAAATTTGTGATAACTTATGTATTGATGTGTTTTAGTTGTATATATATTGGATATTTATTTATTTTAATGTATGGAGAAAACTCTTAGATTTCATTTACTTTTCACGTTTTCACATTTTTGCTTACTTCTACGGTTTATGTGTTGACACTAGTTTTAATAACATTGGTCTCGTAAATACTTCTTGCCACCACATCCCTCGCAGCAAGCTCTGCACTCTCATCATACAAGAGCATGAATCTTTCCATGCCTAAATTATAAAGGCCCCCATCACCTCTGACAGCTTCAGTTATCAGAAATGCATTATCCCAAGGCTTGGTTGGTTTAATAGGAAACCCTTCATCAGCTAAGGCAGTTGGATGGAACTGCACAAACCTGGGTCAATCATGATTTTGAAAAAAAAAAAAAAAAAACAAGTCACAAGAATGAAATAGGATATAAGAAGCTGATAAGCTTCATCATACACGCACGGACACTGCCAGTGAATGTGCATTTTATAATAGAATACTAAGAGATCATCACATATTGTAAGCTGCATTGCTTATTTACATTCATTTAAAAAAAAAAAAAAAAAGAGTTCAGTGCTACAAAAAAATGCCCCATATGGGCACTAAAAGTCCACCAACACAATTATCTAATTAATCGTCTGAAATTAAAATCAAAATTACGGCAAGACTTGTCACAGACATCCTTAACCAGTGGCATACTTTTTGTTTATTCAGTATGACTGACATGAGATTAGAAAAAGTAAGTCAAAATTAACATGGAAATAATAAAGAGTAGCCATATAATGCAGGTTACACAGCAAAAACAAGTTGACACATTAAGGGTGCAACCAAAATAGGATGATTCATTTAAGTACTATGAACACTAAAATAGGCAAATTAAATAACTTAATGCTCAAATTTTTTAGTTTCAAGTAGACTGCATTCCCCGTTGATTTTGATTTATACCTTAATCATGCATTATAAAATTTATAGTGCATCATCCAAGTAAATTAATGACACATAATGAATTTTTTTTTCATTTTTTTTACTGACTTTTATACCAAAATGGTGCAATTTTTTCCATGAATTACCAAAATGGGTAAAAAAAAAAAAAAAGGTAAATCATGCTTCCAAATGAGATTTCAACATAAAGAAATCATGCTTCTAAAGAAAATTTCAATTTTTAGTTTTAGTTTTATTTCAAAAAAAAAAGAAGAAATTTACCAGTTAAAAATCACCACTTCTAAAACTTTCACAAATTGCTTTGCCACATAAAAAACAGATAAATTATCATTTTGAAGTAGCTAAAGAAACAATTTGTGGATGTTTTTTAACTTCACAATTTTTTATAATAAAAAATAAAAAGTGAAAAAGTGAAATTATCATTTGAAATACTATTTCTTCGTGTTGAAATTATATTTGGAAGCACGATTTATTCATTTCTATTTTGGTAATTTATGAAAAAAAATGGATCAGCCTGTAATTATCGCACTTCTTTTACAGATTGAGAGAGTAAATAAGAATTTTTATTTTTTCAATGACTAAATTATTATCGTATACACTTTCAAGAAAAAAAATTATTTATCTGACAACAAATTAACAATTGACTAAATTCGGTCGGGTCAGGCTTAAATGGGCCGATAAGCCCGTTTAAGAGCCTTCGTTACACAAAAAAAAAAAGCCCGTAGGGGTAGTATGGTAAACGCACGTAGAAGTTGAAACCGTCATGGTCAGTGTTAGTCACGGTGGTGGCGTGGTGCGAAAATGGCGTGCGCGAGCACCGAATCCACAACGAAACCCTACCTAGAAGGTAGAACCTTTGTGGAACCAAAATTAACCTTGTGTTGTTGCGTTTCTTTCACTCTCACTCACTCACTGAATTGAAATTTGAAATCCTAGAAGAGAAGGACGATGTGGAAGTGGTTGTTCTCTCGGGAGCCAGCGCCGCCGCCACCGGTGGTGCTGGTGCCGCCGCTCTTCGACTTCCCTCCCATCTCCGCGCGCAACCGCATGCTCCACTCCTCCTACGACGTCGTTTTCGGCAAGCTCGCCCTCACCTCGCTCTTCCAGGACTACTTCCACCAGGCCAGGCACTTCACCACCAGAATCATGCTCAAGCCGATCGACGATCCTCACGTCGATCTCATTGCAACCGTATCCTCTCCCCTTTCCTTTCTTATTTTTTTCTCATTTATAAACTTGCGTGCTAAGGAAACTGAAAAAAAAAATCTTGTGTTTATTGATTGAATTTGTTATTTGTTTAGGTTTCGGGTCCTCTTGATCACAAGCCAGAAGACAGTATTGCCGGAGATGCATTGTTTCGCTGGCAAAGGTTTTCTTCTCTATTCTCTGCAATGTTTTAAATTGCGGTCGCATTCCTTAATATTGTGGGAAATTGCGGATAAATGTGGTCAGTATGGTCACAATTGTGATTGAGGGGCACACTGAAAACCTTGACATTGTGGCCAAACCTTGATAATGTGGGAAATTGTGGATAAATGTGTTCAGTGTGGTCAAAATTATGGTTGAGGGCACTCTGAAAACCTTGACGTTGGGGCCAAACCTTGATACTGTGGGAAATTGTGGACAAATGTAACTGGTATGCCACAATTATGGTTGAGGATACTCCAAAAACCTTGACGTTGCAGCTGAAATTGTGGTCACAGACTGTTTTTTAAAACCTTGATTGTTTGGTTTGGATTGTATTTGTAGTCATTGTTATTGTTCTGCAGTTTGTTGAGTTGTTTTTTTTTTTTGTTTGCTTTGGTGGGTGCAGTGATGTTAATGATCCTCATACGTTTATGGACCTTTATGTATCCACGTCTGATCCGTAAGTAGCTCTTACTTGAATGTATCATTGAATACTAAGGGCGTGTTTGGGAAATGGAAGAGAAGGGAGTGTATGTTTTTCATTTCACATATTGGGAATATTTAAGAATGAAAAGGAATAAGAAAGATATAAGGAAGGACAATGCTTAGATGCATTTTCTTAACTACTTTTAGCATTTTTTTTATATTTTCCGATTAAAATTGGAGTTTTACCTTGGTAACTTACACAGTGAAGATCGACATTTAAAGTTGACATTGAATACTGAGGTAAACTCAAATTTTGAAAGGAGAATGACATCAAAATCACTTAGAACTTCAAATAAGTTTTATCCTATAATGAAACCTTCCAATCATTCCTAATTCATTTTTTATATATACAGAAATGTTAGTAACATACTCCTTTGGGCAATATTATTAGGTGAATGACATGTGGGTCCCACTAAATAGGGTATGGACTATGGAGTGAGGTTATTTGGTGGGGTTTACATGAAATATTCCTAGTAAGAGAGCATGTGTTGAAAAGAGTGTTACTAACATTTCTTGTAAAGTATCTCTTAATTTTTCTTTTAAATAAATTTCCCTCCCTTCTCTTTCCGGGGCATCCTTGATCCAATCATACACATTGCTTCTATTTGACATTGTGAATATTGTGTGTGATCTGTGTATTCAGGATTTTGCAGATGAGATCGTGCGCTTACTATCCCAAATATGGATTTGGGGCTTTTGGAGTGTTTCCTCTGCTGTTGAAGAAAAGGTATGTTTTGTTTGACGATGATGGCAGAAATATGTGTTAGGTACTTAGGTTCTTATTGTAGCTTGCACATCATCCATGGATTCCAACATATGGTATTGATAAAGTTAATCAATTCTACAGAGAATCCTCCCAAGATTATGGCTTGATGGGGTTGAGATATGGTTCTGGAAATCTATCCTTTGGAGTCACACTTTCGCCTTTTGCCAGTAAGTGCCATGGTTTTTTTGCCAATGAGCATAGTTAGGGTGCCTTTAAATAAGTTTTGAATAGAAGTGCTTTCATGATATAATTATTTGAGATTTTTTTTTAATAAACTAATCTTTCTAGCTTCTGAGAACAATACTAAAATTGCTTTCTTTTTTAATAAGTTTTTGGGTTTTTCTTTTCTTTTTTCAGAAAACTAATAATCATCTTAAATTTTTTTAAACATGTTTTTAATCAAGGTCTTGTAACCAGTGCTCTAAAGATACTAATTTTGGAATCAATAATAAAAAAAGTTTGTATTGGAAAATCACATTGAGGATGTATTGAAATCACCGTAATGAAAACTTTCCACTTTTGATATCCTTAACTAGTCCCCTGAGGGCATTGATTAGCATTGTATTATTTATTTTATATATATATATATATATATATTAATATTCAATATTTCCTTATTAAAAATGAAGATAGTTATCTTTGTAAGAATATAAGAGATATATAAATCTGCTGCTTCTTCATCCATTGTTTGAAGTTTGAGATCATAATTATTTGTCCATGATTGCTAAATTTTACATTTTGCTATAGATTTTTGTAAATATTGATTTATGATCCCTTTGGAGAAACAATGAAAATAAACTTTGTTATTTAATTGTCATACATTGCAGTGAAAGATGAATTACCAAAAAGTGCATGGCTGGTAAGCAAGATGGGAAGGTTGACTGCTGGGGTGCAGTATGAGCCACAACGTAAGAACTACACAGATTTTATTCCTTTAGAAATATTTCTATATTTGTGGGTTTTTTATACATTAGAATTACTACATCAGTACTGACCACTGGGTATTTTAAATTATTTTTTAATTCTTTTTGTTTCTCTATGGCGCATATGCTGAACTTTGGTTATCTTTCTGCTAGTTATAATGATAAATTGTTTTTGAGTATGAATTTCATCAAATATATTGGCCTATAGATGTTTGCTTTTGTATTTTTTAAGTAGTTATATGAATAATAGGCCAAGAGGGAAAAGTAATATATTGCATTCTCGAAAAAGTTGACATTATTGCATCAATCTTTTAGTCCATTATGATTCATGCATTAATGTTTTGAGTGTTTTCATTATATTTAAATTTTAGAATGGGACCTATGCCACAACTGAGTTACTTGTTTATCTTCAAGTATATGTGTGTATTTGCACATGCATGTACTGCCACAATTACAAGAAAGGTTGAGCAATAGACAGAATGAAAGGAATCTATGAGGGCTGAGAGTTTGTCACAGTGGAGCAAGGACAGTTAGGGGCAGTTAGAGCGGTTAGTTAGTTAGTTAAAGGGGAACAGTTAGATACATATGGAGAATAAGGATGGAATGATTCACTAAAACAATTAGAAAGTTTGTATGAAAGGGGAAATCCGTGGAAGAGGATTAGGCATTCAATAAAATTGTTTCTTTCCTTTGCTTGTTTTTATTTCTGTCGATTTCTCATTTTTCTTTCCTGAATTTGTAATTTTGATTTTATTGATGAACCGAAACAGTCACAAAAAGCTAAACTCTAAAAGCATATTTATCTAACTTGTGTTCATTTTGGGTATGACAATTAAACATATATGTACATACTAACTTGTGTGCTTTTTAGAAGGAAATGCAAAACTTTCAAATTTGATGAACTGGAGTTGTGCCATGGGCTATGGTATTGGATCAGGCAGCCCCTTGTGTCCATCGTTCAATTTCAACCTTGAGCTTGTCAAAAGCTCTCAGGTATGGCCTCATACTTAAATTGATTAAATTTTTCATTTAATCAATTCTTTGGATAACTCCTTAGTGAGTAATATAATAATGTGCTTGTTATTAAAATGGAAAGTATTGAGTTGTAAGAAATTGATGTTATTAAGTATCAATATTAAATTTTGTATTAACCTTCTGATGTATTCTTTGATATTAACATATGGTGGTGCAATTAGGAGTTATAAGGTTGGGTTAGTGGTTGGGAAGGGGAGTTGAAGGGAGGAGAAGGGAGGGGGGGGGGGAGGTTGTTGGTTTGAATCCCCCCACTAACATCTACCAAAAAACTAACAACTAACATTGGCTGATGAAAAAAAATAGGCTTAAATACATTTTTAATTCCTGCAATTTAGCTGCAAAATGTGCAAATTATGTTTTTTTTGTTTTTAGTCCTTAAGACACTTTAGATAACGTTTTGAACAGTGAAAAAATGTTATCTAAAGTTCCTTAAGGACTAAAAACAAAAAACAAAAAACAAAAAAATGTTAAATTGTAGGGACTAAAAATGTATTTAAACCAAAAAAATATGGCGGTGCAATTTTGGCATTTGTCTGCCCTAACATATGATTTGTGTAGTTCTGATTAATATTTTGAGAAGCATTTTACTGAAATTTCAAAGCCTAAATAATCTGCAGTTTATTGCCTCGTTCTATCAACATATGGTTGTTCAAAGACGGGTAAGTTCTTTTATCCTCATTCTCTTTCTTTCCATTGTCTTCTTAGTGGTCCTTTGTCTTGATATTAGTGTCTCCTGTTTCATTTTTGTAAACACAATGATGTTTTAGATTTATTTGAAATTAGTCGTATCTATTAAAACTAAATATTTTCTAGTGGGTTTTCGTTGGTTTTCTAAGAATGTGACATGCATCTAATTCTTTTTTATTAATTGAGTTTTCCTTTTCCTTTACTAGTTAGCAAGAGTTGAGGTCACTGCATGAAAAGTTATTTTGAATTAGAAGCTTGTTTACTCAATACCTGGGCCTATTTTGTGAGTTATATTTTGGATGCATTTTCCTTGTGATTAGATACCATAATGCTGATAGAGTTCCACTATTACTTTTTTATTCTTGTTAAAATTTACCCTCATTATTGATATATCTTTTTCTGAGTTGTAGTAAACTGGCAGATTTAATTTCTTGTTGAATCAGAATATATCATACTCTGAAAGTCATAAACTTGACTTGAACAGGTGAAGAACCCCCTTGAAGAGAATTCCGTTGTTGGAATTACGAACTACATTGATTTTGGGTTTGAGTTACAAACATGGTATTCTCTTTGGCTCTAAACAGATATATTCAAACTTATTGCAGTAGCACCAATATGGTACAATCTAATTTTTTTTGTGTCAGTGTTGATGACGCCATAGCAGAAAACTATATGTCAGACCCCACCTTTCAAATAGGTGCATCCTGGCAGGCTAATAAAAACTTCTTGCTGAAGGTAGAAAATCAATGCAATGTCATACAGATTTCTATAGATTATATATGATGCTCCTAAGTAGATTATTTCTCATCTTTTCAGGCAAAGGTTGGACCTCGTAGCTCATCAATGGCATTAGCATTCAAGTCATGGTGGAAACCTTCTTTCACTTTCAGCATTTCAGGTGTTTCTAGAGGAATTTTTCTATTCAATCTTGCTGCAGTTCTTATACCCTGTTGCCTATTCCATTTTTTAGTGTGACTGGGACTTTTGCTTTGTATATCTGTATTAGGAGGCCAACACTTATTTGGTCATAATACAATGATCAATCAAGAGGAGTGGAAAGGGGAAGGGGAAAGGAAGTTGGCTTCCCTAGAGTTTATGAAGTTAAAAATTAATAAATATTCCCTGCACTTTTACCTATATTCTTCATTGAATATATGTTTTCTCCCTTAAAGTTTTGTATGCTCATTCTGTTTTTTGGTCACTTAAAGTTCTAGTCCTATTTCTGCCCCTGGCCAAGGTTAAGTATCAAGTTCACTATGTGGTACTTACAAGCTTTAAGCAAATTAAAATTGAAATGGTAAATCAAAGTCTAGAGTCTCCTAGACTATAAATTATAATTAGTATCTCAAAGTCAAGGAATGGAATTTCTTTCAGCCTTTTTTCTCTCTATTTTTCTTTTTCTTGGAGAGGAGATGGGTTGGGGAGAGGTTGATTTTAAAGAAAGCATGATCAATGATCCTGGTACTGCATGTTTGAAGTGCTGAGAATGTCCTGTTCTTCTGTAGCCACTAGAGATCGTGCTGATGGTAAAATGCAATACGGATTTGGCATCCAAAGTGAGAGTCTCCGGGAAGCCAGGTTCGTTTCATAGCAAGAGCTTCTATGTTTCGATTGAATAAATTACTTTATAATATAACATGAATAGTACCCATGCTGCTGCAAGTTGAAATATGAGAATAATTACTATTACTATTATTATTAAGCTTGTGGCATAAGAATCAATATGTTCTTTCAAAATTTGTATCTTAATTGGTAAATTTGCATGTTCACTTCTTTTGCAGTTATCAAAGAGCTGATCCCAATTATGTAATGCTCACGCAAAGCAAGGAACACTTAGCAGAGGGCATTGTCTGGGAAGCAGGGAAGCGACCTATGCTAAAATCCGACATAGACGCGGGACATTTTGATGGCCTGCCTAGAGAATTACAACCACTTGATAAAATTTTGTAATTTCTTTTTATTTTTCTTCTTGCAGCTAATGACACTTCTTTTTTAGGAGTAGCCGATGAAAATGCTTTCATAAGAATTTAGTCTAAGGTATTGCATTGAATCATTAACTAGAATGCTAATACTAGATGCTGCACTTTTTTATGATACATCTTGCTTCTGTTCTACTTTGATATAATACTGTGTGAGCACCAAGTGCCATTGATAAGGAGTGGGTTGAAATGATCAACCTGCTTGTACTGTTATTCAAGCGGGTTACTGTAAAAATAAGGCCTTTTTCTTTTGGCAACCTTCTTTTTTTCCCCTCCACACCTCCCTCTAATTTTTGCAAATTTAAAATATTCAAGATATCCTTCCCCTCTCCCCTTTCTTCTCACCGACACTCCTCTTTTACCCTGTCATCAGCACCCCATTGTCTCTCTTTATTCTCAACATTTTTTCCCATCTCTTTCTCTCCCACAATTTTCTCTTTTACCATGTTTCCTTCATCCTCGTTGACTTTTATGGTGAATATTACATTTTCTTTGCAGGTAACAGACATTATGGAAATTATTATTGTCATATAGTGATGTTTGAATATATCATGGAAATTAGTTCAATAATGTGATGTTTTAATACATTATGGAAACTAGTTTCCTTAAGGGAGCAAAACATAATTACATTAAGGAAACTAGTCTTTGTAATATCATTAGCAGTGTTGAGTTATAGCTTTTCAAAAATGTGTTGGAATCTAAATTTTGAGAAAGGTAATTTTGAAGGAGGATGCAAATAGAATTTCGCTAAAACTAATCTAAACCAGAAACAAAGCCAACTTTTTTGTGGACCCCTAAAAAGGTTCTAAAGTGGATACATGAAATATATATATATATATATATATATATATATATATATATATATATATATCAACCAAGTTAACAAAACAATTCACTTTTTCAATGTTTTTTTAATCAATCCATAAATAAGAAAACATTATATATAAAAAATGATAAATGAATGCTTACTTATTTTGGAAAATATCTCCTTTATGTAAGGGACTCTTCAACCCAGACAGATCCTAGGAATTTTGATTCTAACAATGATACTTAAGCATTTATGTCTTATAGGTTGTGTTTGTTGGATTGTGGATCCAACTGTGACATGTTCCAAGAAGGACGACTCAAACAATAGCACTTAAGTACTACATCTTACATGTTTAGTGCTTGTGGGGTTGTGAACGATTTGATCGAGATAGGTCTCCAAGAAGGACAATCCTAACAGTGACACTTAAGCACTTACACTTTAATGATTTAATGTTGATGGGACTGTAAACCGTTAGACCGAGACGAGTCTCATGAAGAGCGATTGTAACAATGACACATAAAGCACTTACACCTTATAGGCTTAGTGCTTGTGGAGTCGTGTATCGTTCGACGAGAATAGATCCCTAGAGACATGTTCGACTCATCTCCAAGGATTAACCAACTCATTTCTAATTGTCAATCAACTCATCTCAAAGGCCAACTAAGTTATGATCAATCCTGATGATAGACCAAGTAGTACATCGCGTCTCTGACATGTCACGTACGTGCAACAACATACCTATATGTTGTACAGAGTCAACAGGATTCCCCTTGATAATGTTATGAGGACATATGTAAAGAGTTGTTGAGGGATGCTTCATATAAGTAAAGGTGAGTTCCATGCTTCACCTCATGTTCATGGTTAAGGCAAAGTTGGGAGAGCAAAGTTGATTTGCTGAGCCTCATGATACTCTATCCTCCCTTCGAAGTCCAATGAACATATAACATGATAAATAAGAAATTAAGTTAAATAATTTTATATTATCATCAAATCTTAAAATATTGTGTACAATAAATTTGTTGTATTTTATAGTAATTTTTAAAAATATTATATGTAATATTATTTCTTATTAATTGACCATGTTTAAATTTGTAGATTTTGATTTGGGTAAATATGTAGAAATTAAAGTTTAGCACATAATCATGAGTTGTAATAATAGCCAGAGTGTAATAGTTGCCAGATCAGCACCATGGAAGACAATATAATATAATTATTATATTGTGGTAACTGAAGCTCCATCACACACTAGATCCCAACTGATCTAAGCACGACAAACAACATTTCCAGCCATTTAGCATTTCAGACATCCTTTGTCACTCCAACCAAAAACAATGGCCACTTGTTCACTCATTTCCACACTCTTCCCTTCTCCTTCTTCTTTTTCACTCTCTCGTTCTTCCTCAAACACCACCAAACCCACCACCATTCACCTCTCCAAATCCCTCCATCTCCACACTCCCACCCTCTTCCTCCATCGCCCCCCAAACCCAAATCCAACACTTCCAATAATACCCCTCTTCCCCAAACTCACCATTCCCAAATCCCTTCTCCTTCTCTGCACCTCCCTCGCTCTCTCCTTCACTCTCCTCCTCTCCCCCGCCGACTCCGCCGCCGCCTTCGTCGTCACCTCCCCAAGGAAGCTCCAGTCCGATGAACTTGCCACCGTCCGCCTCTTCCAAGAGAACACTCCCTCCGTTGTCTACATAACCAACCTTGCTGTCAAGTAATTCCACCTACCCACACACCCTTTTCTGGATTCTCTTCAAAATTTGATTTTGATTGGTTTTTCTTTGACCTTTTGCTTTCTCTTTGCGTTTCTCAATGCGGGTGCTTCGTGTTTAGGCAGGATGCGTTCACATTGGACGTGTTGGAGGTTCCTCAGGGATCAGGGTCTGGCTTTGTTTGGGATAAGGAGGGTCATGTTGTGACCAATTATCACGTTATCCGTGGTGCCTCTGATCTCAAGTTGGTATTTTTTTGTTTTATTTGCTTAGTTTATTTTGATTTTTTTTTTTTTTTATCTATGGGAATTGAAGAGTGTCGAGGAGTTTATAATGACTAACGCACATGCTCAACCAAGCTATACTCCCCTTACAGTTTATTTTTTATATATATTGTCAATGTAAAGAACTATAAACTAATTAGAAATCATCAAGATATGGATAGAATTTAATATAACCTACACTGTAATCATAAATTTCCGTGTTTGGTAAGATAAATGACTTTTATAATAGCTATTTTATATGTCATTGCTAGAGTGATTTTTAATTAGTTGACAATGTAAAACACATTACAGTCCATGGAAATTATACTCTTTTTACGAAAAAATACACTAACAATTTTTTCATATGTAACAGTCTGTAATTGGATAACAGGGCAAAAAACAACTTTACACTGCTAGTGCATTCTAATTACTATTTATTTTGGCATCTTTTGATCCAGTTTCTTAAACTTGTACGTTTTTGCTCGTTGCTTCTTGTTAGCGAAGTGCACATGTCTGCTGTTTGACTTTTGAGTCATATGATGCTGGCAAATGGGAGCTTTTAAATTTTGCAGTTGAATATTTTCATATCGTATATAATGTGAGTTATCTATAATTAAATGGGTTATATAATTTACGTTGCATTAAAACAAAAGGGAGGTGACAGTTATGTGTGTTACTTTGCACATTTGCACCTCATTAAATGTGTATGAGTGTGTTTGCATTGCAACTTTTGCATGGTGTTGAGAAGTGAATTCATTGAGAAGAAAGTTTGATGGTAGATAGATAAATACACTTGTTGGCATGGATTGAGTGAAGTGATTGCTCCTATTCAAAGTGATGCTAGTTATGTGCAGGGTCACTCTTGCTGACCAGTCGACTTACGATGCCAACGTTGTTGGTTTTGACCAAGACAAGGATGTTGCTGTGCTGCGTGTTGAAGCACCTAAAGACAAGCTCAGGCCTATACCTATTGGGGTCTCTGCTGACCTGCTTGTTGGTCAGAAGGTTTATGCTATTGGGAACCCGGTGAGATTTCCCTGCTGATCTAGTGTTATAAATATGCATTATCTATGAATTTTCCAATCTAGAGAGATGATGGCAATCCTGGTTGAATCTAATATTAATTGGAGCTTGAGCTAGGATTTTACGATCAAGGGGATTTTGTTCTTCCTAAATCATATTCTTAACAGTTGTCTCATTTAATCTAACATGTGGTTTTCATAATTATATAGTTATCTAATTAGCATTGCATGCTCCTTTTGTAAATGTATATGCAAAAATTTATGTTAAAAAAAGTATTGGAGATCTGAGTTATAAATGCTTGTGATGTAAAGGCAGATTTGTGCCCCTTCCTTTTTCTCAAAAAAATTGTTGTGGTTATGTTATGCAACTATCATCAAGAAATATGGGTGGTTTTACATGATTTTTTTAACAATTCAATTGCTTAAAGAGGGGTGGGTTCAAAACAAAACCATAATTTTTTTTATGTAATGGATAAAAAGAAACTTACTAAATTCATAAATTGTCATGGCTGGTACCTTGTAATTGCTGCCTAGCTTCTTTATGTAGCTTTTAATCATTCACATTTGTTAATGATTGACACAATCAATAGTTTCTTGATATGCCAATGTGATTCTTTATTCTTATCTTGCAGTTTGGACTTGACCACACACTCACAACTGGTGTCATCAGGTATGAAAACTCTGAAGTGAATATTTTAATCTAACTCCTATTACCTACAAAAAGAGTTTCTACTTTGCTATTCCTTTTCCTTTCCTCATGTCAGATTTTACATTTGTGATCAAGCCTTTTTAATATTAGGTGTCTAAAAATAGCAACTATTGTCTTCTTGTTTTCAGTGTCATTTTCTGGGGTAGTTTTCAAGATGAATTGCACTGTATTTTAAATTTTGAATTAGAAACATCTAGGAAGATGAATGAAAGATATTATTGTACCAAAAAACGTGATTGCAAAAGAGGTAAAATAAATCAAACTTTTCTCATAAGTTAAAATCAACTCATGTACCTCAATTATGAAAAATTGGATGGGAGAGATTTTAAAAAGTTGAAGTGCATAAGTTGATTTTAACTTATGGAAAAAGTTTGACTTATTTTACTTTATTATTTTCTTCTCCTATAAGTACTTGTTGAGAAGTTCTTTCAAACTAGGCCTAAAAGGTTAGCAGAAGAGGTGGATTAAGCAAAAGAGGCGTTTTGCAATGTAGAAACTTGTGGGAAAATCTTATTGTAGAAATCATATTTTTTTCTTCATATGGGAAGCCATTATTACCTTTCCTGAATTAAAGACATGTCATAGTTCATACAACATCTCTTCTCTTTTTTTGTGTGTGAAATTTCAACCTTTTAAGCATGGTAGGTATTCCATAGGTAAGTATTGTTTTTCAAATGTTCACATCATAAACATATGCTGTGCTGATACTTAATAAATTTAAAGTTGGATGCTCTGTCTTATCCTTTATATGTTTCTTTTGTGTTGATTGTGTTTTACTGATATATACTTCCTCAACAGTGGACTTCGGCGAGAAATTAGTTCTGCTGCAACTGGTCGTCCAATTCAAGATGTTATACAGACAGATGCAGCAATTAATCCTGGTAACAGTGGAGGGCCTCTCTTAGATAGTTCTGGAAACCTCATTGGGATAAATACAGCCATATATTCCCCATCTGGCGCATCCTCTGGTGTTGGATTTTCTATTCCAGTGGACACTGTGAGTTTTTACTTTGACCTGTTTTTAATTTGTATTTCTTCAAGAGACAACTTTCGAGGGCGAGCCTTGGCACAGCTGTAAAGTTGTGTCTTGGTGACTTGTTGGTCATGGGTTCGAATCCGGAAACAGCCTCTTTGCATATGCAAGGGTAAGGCTGCGTACAATATCCCTCCCCCTTACCTGCGCATAGCGTGGAGCCTCCGGGCAATGGGGTACGTAGTTTTTTCTTCAAGAGACAACTTTCCATGGAAACACAAACTTCTTTTTCATATCCTTTAAAATCTAAATAAAATCGCTAATATGCTTGTTGTTTTATACATTCAGGTAAATGGTATTGTTGACCAGTTGGTGAAGTTTGGGAAGGTTACAAGACCTATTTTAGGGATTAAGTTTGCTCCTGATCAGTCTGTGGAGCAGTTGGGAGTAAGTGGAGTGCTTGTCTTAGATGCTCCTGCCAATGGTCCTGCTGGGAAAGCAGTAAGTTTGTTCTTATATTATTTTTATAAAAGAGGAAATTTATAAGATGTAGATATTCATTTGTATATGAGAGTCCAGCTAAGTGCACCAAATAGTGGCATAGATTTCACGTCGCCATAAACTTAGCCTCTTTAATACCACTAAAGCTACTCACAGAAATTGTTCATACCATTTAAGCTTCATTGCCACATCTTATTAAAACTAATTGCTGTTACTCATTCGATTGCTTCATCTTGATTTACTTGATTATCATTTTTCAATGGAGCTGGTTAAATTTCTACTTTGTAGGGCTTGCAATCAACAAAGCGTGACTCTTATGGTAGACTCATTTTAGGTGACATCATAACATCTGTGAATGATAAGAAGGTTACTAATGGAAGTGATTTGTACAGAATTCTTGACCAGTGTAAAGTGGGTGATAAGGTATGGTGCTGATTCAACTGCTCAATTGCTCTTATAAAAATGTATAACTTGAATATAAATGTTTGACTGTGCTATTTTTAAAAACTACTATGAAATCCTGGGATATCCAAAGCAAAATAAAAAAGAGGTTGTAAGAACATGGTCAAATTTGGCTTCATTTTGTGTTTAAGCATATGGTTGGCATGGTAACCATCCAAGGGAGAATATAGTTGAAAGCAACATGTTCAAGTATGCCTTTTGCAATTAGTTGATTTGCTTGTTCAATTAAATGCCTTGCTTTATTGTCTTCCCTCCCCCAGTTAATAGTATATAATATGCCCTATTAATATTTGGGCTGTTGGACACAGTCAATTCAAATATCTTATTTGTTTTTGTCTGTACAAATTTTTAATGTAACTTGCGTATCATTTTGTCTGAATAGTAATAATCGACAGCAAAAATGAAATATTTGGAGGAATGGACCAAAACAGTTATCTAGTTTTATGGCTGTTTAAGACTGTTCTATCTCACTAAGCAAACTCAAGTCAAAGCTAATTTTGACAGGCTCGGATTTTAGAAATTAGACCAAGTTGTTTTAAGGATGAGTTTGGGTTATACTTCAATTATCCCAACCCGTGGATGCACATATTCTTCTTAACAAATATGTATTAGTAATAATACTTTATAACATAACATTTTACATATTTATGCACTATAGTGTAAAGGTTCTTTATACTGTCATCAATCACAAATTGCCATGCATGATAAGTTTGTTGACTTATATAATTAACTACTTTAAAAGTCACTCCTAAAGATAATTTTTGATTGGTTGACAGTGAAAAATCTTTACATTAATAGTGCATAAAAATTAAAGTCTTATATTTATGCATTATAGTGTAAAGGTTCTATACATTATCAGGTCTTGATCGGGTTGAATTCAGATTTAAGGAAATAACCTTATCAAAATTTCACGTTGCGTAGGGACAACCAAGCCAAATCCATCCAATGAATACCGTATTTGTTTTCATAATCTGTTTTTAACTTGATGTGGATGTGTCTAGGTTTGTCTTTCTGATTTTTGGTTAGTAGAATTGCCTCTCTCTCTCTATAAAAACATTCACCCCACCCTAACCCTTTATATATTAAACTTACATTGAGAGACTCAACCCAATTTGAAGCTGATTTATTATCCTTGTTTAATGCTTAATGATGCTGATAATGCTATTCAGGTGATTGTGGAGGTGTTGAGAGGTGACCACAAGGAGAAGATACCTGTCATTCTGGAGCCAAAGCCTGATGAATCATGATGATATGCAATTCATTATCCATCCATCCATCCTATACTGCATGTATATACATTTCATCTACCAGGAATGAATGCAGCTATGTATGTCTATTCTTAGGTTGTATCTTGCTTCATAAAAACAGGTCCAAGTGTACATATGTACTATGGGACTGCCAGCTCATCATCCTTTAACTTTCTCATTATTAAACTTAATATAATTTGCCACGTCTATTTTGCCCCCATACAAATTCACACAAGGGGTTATGATCATTGTGCTGCATTTTTTTCTTTTTTTATGTATTCTGAAATTATGTTTTTATTTCTTTAATCTTTTTTTTTTTTAATTTTAGAAAAAGGGCGTCAGAGAAAGTACAATTGAAAATAATGATGCACCTTCGAATAAGCATTTTGTTTAGTCCAATTCTAATTCATATCTCCCTAACAATGTATTGGATGGCTAAATAGTGAGATAACAGTGTTTCGGTAAAAGGATAGTTCATTTGGGAAGTAAAATAGCATCGAATAAGTAAAAGTACATCAAACATTATAAAGTCTCAACCTACCTTGTTCAAATCAGGAAATTGATTATATCCATCATATATTTAGTCTTTCTTAAATAATAAAATAATCCTACGAGGAAGTGAGAAAAAAAAATGTCCCATCACTGAAAAATGCTGGAAGTGTTGGGAAATAATTGAAGTAGTTGAATAGAAAGATTGTTATGACTATAGTTCTTGGTAAATTTAACAAAGATGAAAATGATTTATTTGATATTATGGAAGGATTAATTCTGGAGGGATGAATCATTTCCGTTTTTGTGGGTTGGTCCGATTTATTACTTTTTCCTCATGCCTATTTCACCTTGGATATGAACTTTGTAGCTTTATGATATAAATTGACAAGTTTTTATTTGGAAGGCTTCAACTTCTTAACCGCTACCGTCTTCACTTTCGCTAATAGTCTTTGTTGTTACTTGTGGGATCCTGAAGCACAGGAAGATTTTAACAGTTGGTTTCAATTGATTTTTTTTTTATTTTTTTTTTCTAAATAGTAGTCTACAAGAACATTTATCTTAATTTTTCTCCATTATAGAATCACGATTGTGCCACAAAATGTGAATAACAAACTGTGATAGTATTTTGGTGTTTGAAAACTTTTAGCAAGATCATGCTTGATCTTCATGATTTTTGCCATGTTTAGCAAACATGACCTTGATCTTGACCATGCTTTTAAATTATGGTTTTCAATTGCAATTGTCGGTACAATGTAACAATTGTATAGCAACTATAATTGTGACTGCAAGATTGCAACTGCAGTTTCGAATCCTGTTCCTTGGCAGTTTCCTTACAATGAAGAAAGTGAATGCAATAAAAAAAAAATACATTTATATAACTTATTATAGTATTCACCAAAAAAAGAATAACTTTATTATAGCTTCCAATTTCTCAAATTTGACCTTCCCCTTCTTTTGAAGGTGTACACTTTTAATTCCAACAAAAAATATATAATTTATTATTAGTATCTTCTTCAAAAAAATATGCATTGGTTCCATAATTTGTTTCATTATTGTTATGGGGATTACCCCGGCGTAAGCACGCTAGGTCGGTATAATTGGGGATTTACCCACTGAGGGAACCTTTTTTTTTTTTTAATGGACAAAATAAGATATATTAATAAAATGACATAGGACATGCCTTGGATTAAATACAGAAGTGACTAAAGACATAGGTTACAATTGAATTATGCAGCATAAACATAAATAAACTCAGTAATCCCTATCAAAGCATCACCGAAACCACCAACCCATCATTAATTGTATTCTAATTGTAACCTTTATGAATCTAAGCAAAATCCTTTACGAATCTTAGTCCTGCTTAAGCTTTGTCACAAGTTTATCATTGGACTTTACATCGCCCTCATTATTATAGACACCTCCTTCCTATGAAGAGAACCATGCATGGCTTCAATAGCTTCTCTCTGCGTTTTACTCCTCAAATTGAATAACTCGATTTCTTTATCATATAAACATCCACCACACTAAAATTGCATTGATTAGACTTAGCCTTATCCACATGACCCCACCACCCCGCTGAGGGACCCTTGGCAGCTCTATAAATACTGTAATCATCAACATATAATAGACAGGACACTCATTCACAACTAAAAATATTCATCTTTTTATTTTATTTTATATTTTTGGGGATTTATAAACTTGTCTTCATTATTCAGGGGCTAAATACTAGAGGATTCTTTCTAATTTGGTTTTTGAGACGTGAAATTCATAAAGGTAAAATTATAAAAGCTTTCATATGAAATAAACAAATTAGTGAGTATAAAAAGCACATGGGCCATGATAAAAAGTAGACTGCATCAGTATAAGTTGACTACTTGACAATGTGACTGCAAATGTTTCTCAAAGACTTCGTATAAAGCTCTCTAGTTTGTAGTAATTTATATAAAGCTCTCATGATTTCCGTTAACTACCAACTTTCATTTTTGTTACTTTTCTAATTTATAGTTGAGTCAATTAATTAAAAACATTATTCCAAAATAATAATTTCTTACAAGGTTTTAAAAAACCGTGACGGCCATGATTGGACCGTAACATCAAATTTTTTTAACTGTCTGTTATCATTTTTTAGATTGCATATATCGTATTTATCCGGGATTTGGCATGATGTCAACAAATGTGACAAAACCGTAATGCGACTGCCACTAATATTTAAAACCTTGAATTTTCGTACCGTTTAGCATTGCTTATATAACTAACTAAGATTAATTTCTGTCATCTCTCTCGGTGTTGCAGGCTATATAAAGATCAAGGTTGAATAATGAAAATTTTGTTACAAGAGGATTTTCAAACTCTTATTAAAAGAAGATTTTCCGACATGCATAAACGCAGTTCATAGTTTCATATATATATATATATTTTTATAAATATCATATGGTGATGAAGGTGGCTAGGCCTCTTCATTGCAGATACACACGACCTCTAAGCATGGCCCCTATAGCTTCCAATGCAGAATGGTGGCCACATCTTTAACCTAACAAAGAAGAAAAATGCAGTGGTGAAAGACCATAAAAAAATATTACATGTTTCTTGATCAAAATGGATTGAACTTCAAATTTGGAATAAAGGGTGATGGAGAAATCTCCATATCCACTTTTATTATTAGGAAATTCAGCACATGCATGCATTCATAACAAGGGCAATATTAATTTCAGAGTACATTTTAGATAGGAGAATACTTAGGGAACCAAGATGAGGTCATTGATAATGGTTGATGTTCATACGGAGAAAGAGGATGCAAGGCCAAACTGAAGGCCCCAGAGCTCAAAAGATCCCTTAACAAAGTCATAGTATCCTCCTTTTAGTGACAATGTCCTGTTCACCAAGCCATCTCTAACAAATGGGTATGTTAGCAGGTTTCCAAGGGAAACATTCACAGCTTCCTGCACATACATAATCCAATTCAACTTGTAAGCATCACCTACATGGTTTTAATTTGCTTCTAAATCGTCGCACTTAAACATTATATTATGGACAAAACTTAGATGCGGTTTCTTAGGTGATTTTAGTGTTGCCTTGTCTCTAATCAGAATTGGAATTTTAACTCAGTAATATTTGTAATAAGAGTTTGCATTAAAAGTCAACATAGATTACCGAAGTAGAATTCTAATTTGATTGGAGAATAGTAACTTAAGTACCTATGAAATTGTATGTAAGTTTTGTCCTTACATTATATGTGTTGAAGTTTATTTTGCCGACTTAAAAAAAAATTGTTGAAGTTAAGTCTCTGAGTTTTGTGAAAAATATTAGAAAATACTATTTAGCTAGCATGTAGCTTGTACTAATGTGTCTCATACCTTCTCACAGTGTGAGCACAACTCAGCAAAAGGTGCATCCCCATGCTGTGTCTTCACCTTGGCCTTTGCAGGTAAGCCAATTTTGACCCACTCCTCAATAAAATCACTGTATATAAATCCAAAATAAAAAATAAAATTTCTTAGAGCATGTGAGACCTTTGTAAATATACCTTCAATTCAAAAAGAGAAATAGACATGAAATTTTTATTTGATGAAGTCATGTGAGAATTTAACATGAGGTGATTCATTTTTGGATATGAGTTTGTGATCCTGCATACATTGACAATGTAAAACAATTTTACACTGTCATATCTAATCATAAATCACCTTAAGCTTTGTTGACTTTTGTAATAAATACCTTAAAAGTTATACCAAAAGCAATCTATGATTAAATAACAATGCAAAACTAGTTTAGGTTATCAGTGGCTTATTGCATGACCATTAAGCTCTTTGAATATACTTAGTGCATGCTTATTTGCTTCAGTCTGTTTTGAAGAATTAATCAATTATTTTTACTAACTTCCTTAGGGAGTATTTGATAAAAAAATTGATCATTTCTAAGAAACAGGTTTTTACTAAACACTCACTCAGGATGACTAATTAAAATTTGAATTTGAACAACGAAATTGCCCTTCCTTTATTTGCCTTATAAGAATTCGTTCCAATTTCATCAAGCAGGTAAAATATGTCCATCAAATCATAATTACCTTGGGTGTAAATAATGATGGAGTGTAGTTTTTATGCAGAGCAAAATGACTTACGTAGAGTAGGTTCCATCATATGGGAAAGACAGAAGCCCCTTAATACCACCACAAGCACTGTGTCCAATGACCACAATCTCAGACACCTGTGGAAAAAAAAAATAGATTGGTTAAAAATTCGTGACATTTTCCCACCAATTATTAATTTTCATGTTAATTAGTAACATAAAAAGTACACTTTATGCCTGAAATTTTGTGCAGTTCATTTATCTTCCAATGATTGGTAAAATACCTTAAGGTGCAAAACAGCATACTCAACTGCTGCCCCAGTTCCAGCGTATTTTGACTGATACACAGCAGAGTAAAACAAAGAAAGTTTGAGCACCAAATTGAGTGTTATCGTATTAAGACATTTCAAAAAGGATTTTTTGTTGTATTGAAAACATACCTGGTCATATGGTGGGACAATGTTAGCAACATTTCTGACCACAAAGGCCTCTCCTGGTTGGAAATCTAGCACATGAGATGGGCACACCCTTGAGTCTGAGCAAGCAAACACCATAAACTGAAAAAACAAACAAACAAGACAAAATTAGTTTTATAAAACAAATTTCGTTCTAAATCCGAAAGGGATGTTCTCCTCTATGAATAAATAATTCATGAGTAAATAATGTATGCACTCATAATGTAAAATGATTTTTACACTATTATCCAATTACAAATTATTATATATGCTAAGTTTGTTGACTATAACAATAATCACCTTGAAATTGATAGCTATTATGATTTCTGATTGGTTGAGAATGTAATTTTTTTTGCAATTACTAGGCATCGAAATTAAACTCATAATTCATCACAGAAAAATAAATACCTTGGGGCTCTGGCCTTTGGCAAGTTCACCATACAAAGCTGGATTCTTGCTGTGGAACAATAATAGGAATGAGAAAGCTTAAGCTAAAAGAAAGGAAAAGTAATGAAAAAAAAAGGTGAAGTGATGACTAACTCATATTTCTCCTTCTTGAAGTGAATGAAACCAGCTTTGATCCTGTCTGAGGCTTCTGATGATGGGATGCCAGCAGATGATGATGTTCCCAGAGAAGCTGTTATCTGCTCCACTTTCTCAGCAGCTGTGGCTTTGAGTTCACTCTTCTCCCTATATTTCAATACAAGGCAAGTCAATTTGCAAGGAAGCTACACATATATAGTGAAACGTTGCATATTATAAATGCACGGTTTTTGAAGGAAACAAAAACAAACAAAAAAGAGAACAATTAAGTGAATAAAAAAAATTAAAAAATTATCCGATCAACACATGACGACAAATAGACAGTATTTATATAACTATTGATTAGTTATGCTTCCAATCATATATTGAGACTTACCTCAACAATTTCTGGAGTTCTTCAATAGCTTGCTCGTATTCCTTTGCCATATCCTCTCTCTCCAAAAAGAAAATAAAATTACGTGTCAGTTTTTTTTTAAAACAAACTAGTAACAAGTGACCAAAAAAATGAAATGAGAAACGAAAAGCAATTTTCTAATTATAATTTTCTCCTAAACATGAAACTTTAGCATTAGTAACTATGATAAAATTCTGTGGAATTCGCCATGGGAGGACTAAAGGAAAATAATATTCAGAATTCAGTTATTATGTAAAACCTCGGAAATGTGGAAATTTGATTTTACACTGTCCGAGGATTAATAACTAGTTGCTATTTTGGGTTGGATTTGCTTCTTTATTCGCCTTAGAATCCTCCAAATACACACCTCCCCCATACAACTATAATTCACGTTATATATAGTTTTTATTTTCGGTATGAATTGTCTTCCTAATAAAAAATAATTTGTTAATTGTATGGTGATGGCTGCTGACACATACTAGTAATGCATGAACAAATCCATGCCACACACCTGTTTTTGTTATTGTTACCTAACTAAGCTACCAATGTGCATGTGGTAGATGCCAAAGAAAAATCAAACGGTGTTACACGTGAAAACTTAACTTTAAACGCACACTTAAACATTTTACAAGCATAGCAAACTTATACGTGGACATTGTTAGATTACTAAGCACATGATCAACTAGCTAAGTCAAGTTAAAATATGTGACAAGTGACAACTCATCAAACACATATTGTGATCCAAAAATGCTAAGTTTATGAGAATTATGGGTCCCTTAAAATTTGAAACACAACAAAGAGTAAATAGTGTTTGGTATATATACCACAGTTGGGGTGATGATGGGGGCAGGAGCAGCAAAGACAGGTCTGTCTTGAATGAGAGAAGGGAAGGAAGAGGAAGAAGAAGGAGAAGAAGAAGAAGTGGTAAGGGTTGCAAAGACAGAAGGGCGTAATGTGGCCTTCTTGAGAGAGGTTTTGGCTGGGGAGATGGAAGAGAGGCACCACCCGTTAATGGAAGACGTCGACATTGTGCAATGAAGAATCAAATGTTTATGCTATATAGCCCTATGTAGCAATGGGGTGTAGTGGCATGTCCAATTGGGTATCCCCCATTTTATGTGACCCTTTGGTAGATAATGAAAATGAAAGCCAAACAAAGGAAAGCTTCACTCCTATCCTTGAAGATGAGGTTTGAATGTTGGAGATTAACTACGAGAGAATGACCATAACCCTATGTCACTTTGGATCACCCACACCCACCTCTACCTCAATTGTCACATACCCTTTTTGCCATCTACCTTCACAAACCATGTACAACACAAATAATGGCCATAAATTTTTTAGGTGCACTAATTAATTTGTTTTCTTGATTTTTGAGGGGTGATTAGCATATTGTTACATATGGACCATAACATTGGTTTGTAGATATTATCTATGAGATTCACGTTAATTCTTATGACAACATTCGGATAATAAAAAAGAAAAAATTGTGGTAGTGGGTATTCCAAGGGACTTAATTTGAGAGGGTTTATTGCTGTAGGGTACATGTGTCTCCTTTCAATTTGTGTGTCATGACATGCACGCAATGCCTAGTTGCCACGTAGGTGAAAAATGTAAATGTTTATACCCCAGCTGAAAGGGACAAAACATTGCATGCTTCATTGCACTATTTTTGCAGTAACTATATGTTTCTATCCAGTGCTTTTGCTATAAGTGTGGAGGAATAAGCATTCCATTTATGACATATATGCAATTTTATATACTTTAACGCAATCCTTTTACATAGTGAAATGTTGGATCATTCTATATTTCCTCTGGCTTGCATCTCTTTTGTCTTCTGCATGAAGCTCCAAATCCAATATGGTTGGTTGACACAGAGTGATCCAACAGTTCACCAAGTAAAAGGAAATAGCTGCATAGAGTGGTGGTTTTATTTACAAAAATATTTAGCTTTTACCCTTTTAATTACACTAATATCACCTTGTTTTTATTTTATTTTCTGCTTTTAAAGATATATATGCGTATGAAATTGTGATATGAACTAATTATTAGAGAGCTTTGGAGATTTAAATTTATTTTCGTTATTTTATTAACTTAAATATGGTTCAAAATCTAATTTTAGAATGATATATATATATATATAGGTCGATCATCATCGATCAGCCAATTGCAAATATATTACAGCTACTTTATTACAAAACTGAAATTGGAAACGTTGCATCAATAAAGAAGGAAAAAAAGAAAAGAAAAATATCGAATAAAAGCCTCGTTATTACTAACAGCCTTTCAAGGATGAAAGTAGATAATATGAATCATATTTACCACATTATTATATAATTTGGCATAATTGTAATTGTCTTTTCTTTATCTAAGTATATGTTGTACTGTCTTAGAT